>PISW01006440.1:91236-109165 GCA_004023785.1 Mungos mungo | reverse complement strand
GGCCTTCTGCCTCTCGCCCTCCTTGTGTCTCACACAGACCCTCCATATCTGGTTTGAACCCACTGCTCTGAGCTGGTGGCGGCTTTCTTGGGAGGAAGGAGTGGGGTTTGCATTTGTTTTCTTAAAAAAGTCACATACGTGCGCCTCGAGAACGTGACGCAGTGCAGCAGTACGTAAACCGAAAACAGACCCGCTAACACCTTAGAAACAAAAAGGAGCCCCCGACAGGTCCTTCCTGCAGCTCGCGTCTGCCCCTGGGAGCCACGCTGTGCACGCTTCCAGAAGCGCATGTGTGTGCGTATGATTTCGTTGATTTGTCCTCAAGGAGTTTTCCCGAAGGGCAGATTTATTCCCGCTAAATATCCGTTGTCTTTTGAACGTGTCCAGATACGTGCAAGACCCTTTTTTTCTCTTTTTTGGCGGAAGCAGGCAGGTTGCCTTGTCGGTGGACGTGAAGTGGGGGCGGCTGGCACTGGAGAAGCCAGACCCCGTAACCTGCTCTTTCTCGTTCTCTCGTTTAGGGACGACCGTTGTCCTACAAGACCTTTTTAATATGGGTTCTGATTAGCATCTATCAAGGTGAGGAGAGCCCCGCCGCCGGTCGTGCTTTGCTGGGGGTCAGCTTTTCTGTTGTCCGTAGAACACGAAGAGGCCGGAACCCTGGAATCTGGCTAAGGGGTGGGACGGTGAGCCCCCAGGGAGGCCCCCCTCGGCGTGTTCTGAGGACCAGAACATTCCGCACGGTGATAGATCTGTGAGGTGGTGCTGTCCGCCTCAGGGGATGAAGTCCAAGAAATCATAGCTATAGACCAATCTCAGCCTGCAAGCCATTGTAACAAAAAGCGGTTGCTTTCTGGAATGTTCTGCTACTTTTTCTGAGGTCCTTATAGTTTTTGAGAAGCATATTGACTGCAGTGGCCTCCAGGGATGGTCTCCCAGACTCCGCAGAGACTTTCTAAGTGTAGGAGGAGGAAGTATCAAAGCCCTATTGGCGTTTATTCCTGTTTTTGTGTGTTTTTTGTGTACAACTGTGCAGTGGTCTTAATATCCACCCACGTCTGCCATGCACTTTACAAACGTACACTGGCTGTTGGGGTGGGGATTGGCCTTACTGCTGGTGTGTGCAGCCGGTAGGTGGAGATGCTGTTACATTTGTTGGCAGGAGGTTAAATTATCATTTAAAAAAAACCAAGGATTTTTAAGAAGCATGTCAAAGTATAGTGTACCCGTTGGTTTTCCCAGCCACCTTTTGTATGTGAAGGTTCATAAATCAGCAACATTGAGGCTCCATTTCACCCCTTCACCGTGACCCTGTCACGATGGGCAGTCGCTTGAGGAGTTCCAGGGTAGCATGGCCTGGCCCTGCCTCTGTGTGGGGGTCTGGTGCCGCTCCGACTTCGGTCTGCATGAGCGCCGTCTGTTTGCTTTCTGCTCTGCTGGAAAAACGCGTGTCCGTTCCCTCCCCCACTTTTCCTTGCTTGCCCCCTTATTGGTGCACGATGCTCTGAGTGTTACCTCTGGCATTGTGTGTGTGTGTGTGTGTGTGTGTGTGTGTGTGTGTGTGGCGGGTGTGGGGGCGTAAAACTTCACAAGACTTAAGATTTACCATCGTAACTATTGATTTTTTAAATTTACATCCAACTTAGTCGGCATCTAGTGCAATGATGGTTTCACGAACAGATTCCAGGGATCCGTCCCCCACGCACAACACCCCGTGCTGATCCCAGCAGGTGTCCTCCGTGATGCCCGTCCCCCATGTAGCCCACCCCCCACCCTCAGGTCTCTGTATTGAAGAGTCTCTTAGGGTTTGTCCCCCTCCTTGTTTTCATCTTATTTTTGCTCCCCTTCTGTTACGCTCATGTGTTCTATCTCACATTCCACATGTGAGTGAGGTCATGTGAGAGTTGTCTTTCCCTGACTCTTCCGCTCCGCGTAATTCCCTCTAGTTCCATCCACACCGTTGCAAGTGGCAGGGTTTCACTCGTTTCCATCGCCGAGTGACCCTCCGGTGCACGGATGCACCCCGTCTCCTTATCCCTGCGTCTTAGCTTGCTCGGGGCCCACGTCGCTCGTGTCCCGTGTTCGCACACCTGCGAGTTACATCCCTAGCGTTACACTGTGGTGAGAAAAGATCAGAGAGCTCTCGAACTTTTTCATCTTGCAAAACAGACCCTGTCCCCCTTCCCCACCGCCGCCTCTGGGAACCAGCACTGTCCTGTCTGTCTCCGTGAACGGGACTGATTTAGGTGCCTCCTCGAAGCGCGGTAGCTACAGCATTTGTCTTTTTGCGACTGATTATTACCTCTGTCATTTTATTTTATTTATTTATTTTTTAATGTTTTATTTATTATTGGGACAAAGAGAAACAGCATGAGCAGGGGAGGGTCAGAGAGAGAGAGAGGGAGACACAGAATCCGAAGCAGGCTCCAGGCTCTGAGCTGTCAGCACAGAGCCCGACGCAGGGCTCAAACCCACGAACCGTGAGATCGTGACCTGAGCTGAAGTCGGCCGCTTAACTGACTGAGCCCCCCAGGCGCCCCCACCTCTGTCATTTTAAAGAGTGGATTTAAATTTGAATTTCTGCTTCTTGTTCCATCCACTCCGGACACTCTCTCCTGCCTTTCTTTTGTTTTTTTTCCCTTTCCATCTTTCCCCCTCCCTCCTTCCCTCTTCCTCCCCCCCCTTTTCTTCTCTGCAGTTATAGACTCCTCATGGTGTAAGGGCCAAAGAGGAAATAGGAAATCAGAACGAGAGACCTCTCTAAATCTGCATAAAGCACCACTCATCAGCCTCATTTAGCAAGTGCCGTCCCTCATGCCTAAATGGAAAATAAAGCAAAGGGAGCCCAGGCCTGGGCGCGGGCGGGGCGCGGGCGGCGCGGCGGCCGGGGGCGGGCAGGGCCGCGTGGGGACGCCGGCCCGCTGTGCCTTCGCAGGGAGCACCATCATGTACGGGGCCCTGCTCCTGTTCGAGTCCGAGTTCGTGCACATCGTGGCGATCTCCTTCACGTCGCTGATCCTCACGGAGCTGCTCATGGTGGCCCTGACCATCCAGACGTGGCACTGGCTCATGACCGTGGCCGAGCTGCTCAGCCTGGCCTGCTACATCGCCTCCCTGGTGTTCCTCCACGAGTTCATCGGTAAGACCCGCCGCGGCTGAGGCCGGGTGTCCCCAGGGGCCCCCTCCCCGACACTTGTCCTGGGGCCTGGGTCCGGCCGGCCTCGGCACACTCCGCTGCCCCCCTTTTCTTACCGATGCTTCCTCGGGGCAAGTGGTGCTTGTGAATCAGCTTCCTGGAGCAGAGGCTGGCGGGCATGATGTCAATGGGGTGTTTCCTTTTTTCTTTTTTAAATGTTTTTATTTTTGAGAGAGAGAGAGAGACCGTGTGAGCAGGGGAGGGTCAGAGAGAGAGGGAGACACAGAATCCGAAGCAGGCTCCAGGCGCTGAGCTGTCAGCACAGAGCCCCATGCAGGGCTCGAACCCACGGAGTGTGAGCCGAAGTCGGACGCTCAACCGACTGAGCCCCCCGGGTGCCCCGGGTGTTTCCTTTAAAAGCACACTGCACTTAGATGGGGCTTCCGTTTAGTTCAGCAAAGACCTGGTGGGTTTCTCGAGGGACCTGGGCCCCGCACCGGGCCCCAGGGCACCACGGCAATGCCGGACATCCGGGTCTCGTGCATGAATAAGTGATAGTCCCGCAGGACTGGTCCTTATCATTAGGTCAGGAAGCTCTGCTTTACCTTGAAAGCGCCTCTGATCAGGTCTCATGTTCCTCAGCAAACAGTCTGTGAGGTTTTGGCGAAGGTGAAAGGAGCATCCGGTCAGTGAGGTCTCTGAGCACGTTCACGCTTGTCCCAAGAGTCTCTGAGAATGTGTTTTGTGAGCACTTACTGTGGGCAGACAGACATGGGGGGGGAGCTCCACGGCTGCCTAGTGGGACCGTGGCCCGTGCCAGCCGCACATGCCCCATCCCGTGCCCCAGAAGTGACATCCGCTGCACACCTGAGGAAGGCCGGGGACTGTGCTCCGCTCCCGCAAAACCCGGACCCTGGGCTCCCTGTCCGGCAGCGGAAGTGGGCCCTGTCGTCCCTCGGGGGCAGCCCCCAGGCCACCAGGTTCCTGCTGTGCGCCGCCCTGGGTCCCACCCAGCCCGGAGGCGAGGGAGCACCTTTCTGCCCCTGGGCGGCAGGGTTTACAAAGAAACCCCCACCTGTCAGATTCCAGACCAGAAACCCCTGTCAGGACTGTTTTTGCCTGTAGTTCTCTTCCTGGTGTTGGAAGTAGCGGTTCAGTGACTGTCCGTGAAGACGCAGGTCAGAGAGAGGAGGGCGTGGCGAGCTTCTGAGCCCTGGGAGACGAGCCCAGGAAGGCGGCCGGTGCCAGAGGCCACGTGTCAGGGCCCAGGGACCAGAGGCAGCCCCTCCCCTCCCCCCGCCCAGTAGTTCGCTGGCTGTCCCGGAGCTGCACGTGCCCTCTGGAACATTCCGCCTGGTCACCGCCATCTTCTCTTCTGCTTGCGTTGCAGACGTGTACTTCATCGCCACGCTGTCGTTCTTGTGGAAGGTGTCCGTCATCACCCTGGTCAGCTGTCTCCCCCTGTACGTCCTCAAGTACCTGCGGAGGCGGTTCTCCCCGCCCAGCTACTCGAAGCTCACGTCGTAGGCGCGGGCGGGCCGAGGGCGCCGCGGCCCCACGCCCTCCCGGTGGACGGAGTTCAAGTCGCGTTTTCATTAGCCGCCACCCGTGGACCTTGCAGTGATGGCTAACACGTGCCGTCGGGACGCGCAGCGGCTGAGCGAGCGGAGCCCCGGGGCCCCCGGCGACCCGGCCTCGAGGGACTGTGCACATGTCCAAGCTGGTGGCTCGGCTGGCGTGTACGCGGGTCCCGTGGGGGCTCCCGATGGCTTGAATGTGGGTGTCCTGTCATCAGCGTTCCTGTCCAGTTGCAGCTCGTAGGAGGGTTCGTTGGCGGTTCTGTTTTAAACGGTCCTGATGTGCGTGTGCCCCTCACGTCTTTCTTGCTCTTACAAACTGGTCGCAGAGAAACGTCGAGCTCTTGGTGTGTGTAGGTTTTCGGGGAAGAGACCGTGACTTTGGCACAACGGTAGCACGGCGGAAAAGCTGGCGGGCCCGTCCGAGGCGGCTCTGCTTACTGGAGCGGCGCTGCCTTCGGGGGGCGACGCAGGGCGGACCTGGGGGCCCGAGCAGCGCCAGTCCACCCGGTTCTCCCGTGTTGGGTCCTGCCTCCACAGCGCCGGAGTTAGTGTCACCTGCCACACCGTGAAAGCGTTTCCAAGGTGTGCTCCTGCCGCGTTGGGACCTGGAAGCCGTCACCGAGCGCCTGGCCGCCTGAGGACGCCCTCGGACGTGTCCGGCAGCTGTTCTAGCAGGAAGCGTGCCACCGAACAGCTCCTCGGGCGTGTCGACAGAGTGATAAGAGACTCCGCTAATTCTTTAGACAACGTAGCACGCGTGCGGCTCGGGCCTCCCGAGTCCAGAGTGCAAGGTCAGGGCTGGCGGGCTCTCTGCTTCCACGGAAATGTGTTTCCCATTAGGAGGATGGACGGCCAAGGCAGAGGCGTCTGAGCCATGGGGCCCTTCACCGGTGGCGGGAGGAGGCCCGGGCCGCCCGCTCTGGGGTCTGGGCCCCGTCCCGCTGCCTCCCGGTCTCCCCGGGGAGCTTTGCCGGAAGGCCGCCCGAGTCAGAGGTTCCCTCCCCGACCAGGACGGAGCGCACGCGCGTGTTCCTTATAAAGCTGTGGCTTCTCCTTTCGGAGGAGGAAGGGAGTTTGCAGGCACCCGGCGCGGCAGGGCAAGGCATTCTTGGGTCTTCGGGTCCCTCGGTGCAGCGGCCGCCCGTGTGTGCCATCGGGGTTAGGTCGGTAGATCTTCCGGAGCCCCCCCGTCGGCGATCTTGGATTTGTGGTTCATTCCTCTAGGCCTTCGGCATGACGCTTCCTGTGTGCGTTTCAGAGATGTGAGCCCCGGCCGGCCGCTCTGCCCACTGCCCTGTGGTCAGCCGGCTCGGGGGGCGGGAGGTGTGGAGGGCGGGGGTGGGGAGGAGCAGGTGGCGGTTCCTGGCCTGGGGAGCACTCTCCACACGCTCACGTATCTATGTTGCCCTTTTAAAACCTTATAAAATGATGCTGCGTGTCAGGCACTGCTATACTGGCTGCATCGGCATTGCTTCTGTTGTATGATTCTGCATTTTTGCAGTATTTCTGCCTTTCTGTTCTAGCCGTCTCTGCCACACCGGGAAGGTCTACAGGGGATATAGGTCGCGGTGAAGAAATGGTTATTTAGGAAGAGGGCCTTTCAATTCCAAGGGCTGAACGGGTCCGACCTCCTCCTGAGTGACGTTGGGTAGTTTTGAAGGCAGGCAGGGCCGGGGGGAGCCTCGGGCTCAGGGCTTCACACTTCAGTCTGTCTTCCTGGAAGTCCGATTGTTAAGTCTTAAGTCCTTCTGACCTGAGTTTGCAAACCCTGAACCTGGCCTTGATCACAGACCCGTGGTGGCTCCTGCAGGTGGGTCTTGGCCGACGCCCTGTTAGGGACTTCTGGACTCTCCCGGCAGATACTGGGAGATGGTCCCTGTTTTTTTCCCCCCCTCAAGTCCTGAGTTCGATCCAGGTGTGTGAGCTGAGGGCTGAGGCCCATGCCTGAGGCCGCCCTGGCCTCTCACAAGGAGCGGCTCACACCGGCAGGCGGGGGTGGGGGTGGGGGGGTGCTTGTCTGGCCGTCGCAGACCTTGTTCTCTTGTCCCAGTCGTGCTCTGGGAGAGGCGGTCAAGGGCCCAAGGGACCTAAACCCGCAGGTGGAGCCCACACCCCGCCTCAACGGAGCTGCACCGTCGGTGGGCAGCCTGTTCACACCACCTGCGGGGCCCTTGGGTGCCGCTCAAACTCGGGAGGCCCAAAGGGCAGGAGCCTCAAGTCGGTTGAGGGCACAGGATCGTGACCTGCCCCGTTGGACCAGCCCCATCCAAGGGCCGGGTTGTCTCCATTCTCGGGGAGACAAAGAAGCAGAACCCTCCTGCCTTCGTAGACCTTGAGCATAAGGATCCCGTTGACCTTTTTCTTGGCTTACCAATCTGGAAAGGATTTAGGAAGCACCACCGACCCCTTCCCCTCCCCTGGGGCCTCAGGGGGACCTAAGTCTCTCACAGCCAATTTACTCTGAGGCCCGAGGCCCCAGGGCACGCAATCCATGCTATTCAGATCTTTCTCCTTCAAGTAAAAATTACAGCGGCCACCGCCCCCCCCCCCCCGCCCCCTGACACCACTAGGTATTTCTGTCACAGAAGCACTTTTGTTATTTTATGATTATTTTTGTTCTACCCTTTCGTGATGGTTGTGCGTGCGTGAGGCTGATGGGATCCGCCCCTCCTTCCTTCCTCTAAGACGATGACCAGACAAGTGTCTCCATTTCAGTAATTTCTGAAGCCTGAGAGTTTGGATCCTGATTTGGAGGACGTGCATGTGTGTTGCCCGTGGGGCTGGGGGCGGGCGTCTGGTTGCACGGACTCTGGCTGCTTGGGGCGGCGGCCGTGGCCACGGAGCAAAGGAGGGGCGGCCCCGGGAGCGTCTTGACATTGGGGCAGACCACCTGCTCGCAGGTGTGGGGGGTGGGGTGGGGGCCGTGAGCTGGTGGGGTTCGGTCCGGGTGCTGGGCCAGCCTCCTCGACTCCATGACGGTGACCTCAGTGCCCGTGTCTGCTCCCCTGTCCTCGGTGTGTTCTGGGCCGAAAGCTGAGGTCACACTGACACCTTTTGAATGTATTTTGAGTTTTGTGCTCATTGGAAATTGACACAATAATGCCTCTTCTCCTTTTCCAGATTTTTGCTTTTCTACTTTGTTTTGTTTTTACTGGGGTGGGGATGGGAAGGCCCTCCTACCTTTACCGGGAAGCATTTTAAACCTTCGCCAAAATCGCCAGTGGGACCTGCACATGTTCTGCTCCATCCTATTGACGGCAAACACCTCTCAGCTGTTTTTAATCTTTCCTGTGTGTGTTTAAATATATGTGTGTGTCACCTCGAATTTTTTGATGAGATACTTGATTTGCATCAAAATCCTGTTACACTGTCTTCATTGTTGTTAAAAAAAACTTACAAGGAGCTTTGTAAATATAACAGGTTTTATTTCTCCTCCCTTCCTTTCATGTAAAGCCTTTTGCCATGTAAACTAATTGGGAAATATGTCCATTGATGATGTTCATTTCGTCCTGGGAAAATACGTATTACGGTTTTGAATGGGACTGGGGGGCATACCACCGCGTGAGCAGCGCCCCAAGACCCCGTGCTCGCCCCGCAGCGTCTGCTCAGCCACAGCCCTGCACCTGTCACCGCGCGCTGGGAGGTGCCATCTGTTGAAGTCACCGGGCAGCGTCCGTGAACACCGCGTTTGTGGGGAGGGGGGCGGGGGGGCGGCATTAGCAAATAAAAATCGTGTCTAATTATTTTGTTGCAGGGGGGCTGACTGTAAACTCATCTAGGAGTCGGTGGCCTCCTCATTAGTAGATTTCTGCGTGTAATCCACATTGCAGATACCAGGACAGCGTTTTCTCATTAGCGGGACGCTCTGGTACAGGATGCTTTAATTTAGCAGGAACTCCCGGATGATCTAAGTTCTCGATCCTGTGATGGTGCACATGTGACTCTGCGTGCTTCTGGGCGGTTGTCCTTTCATTGTGTGCCAGCGCGGCCCGTCGCTGTTGCCCAATAAAGCTTGTGTACTTCATGCCTCTGGGGATCACTTTAATTTGTGTGGAAACATGAATTCTGGTGTCAGAATGAAGGCTTCTATTTTGTGTGTATCTTGTGGCACAAAAAGCGAATAGCTTTTTCTCCAATTAAAGTTATTTTGATTTTGGCAAAAAAAAAAAAGAAAAGAAAAAAAAATCTCATCCAAACCCATAATTTTATTACTCTGTACTGCTGTGTGTTCCAGACATGTCAGAATTTCAAAAGGTGACTGATACAAATAGGAAAAAGAACAGTATTTTACAGGATTCCTACTTTATTTAGACACATGTAGTCCTTGATCTGTTTGGATACCTTTATATACTTATATATATAATTTTAATGTCTGTCTGTATTTTGAGAGAGAGAGACAGAGTGCGTATTGGGGGAGGGGCAGAGAGAGAGAGAGAAGGAAACACAGAATCAGAAGCAGGCTCCAGGCTCCGAGCTGTCAGCACAGAGCCCGACACGGGGCTCGAACTCATGAACTATGAGATCATGCTCTGAGCCGAAGTCAGACACTCAACGGACTGAGCCACCCAAGTGCCCCTGGATACCTTAAAAAAAAATTAAGTAATAGAAGATTCAGGAATGCAGTCACCTAAGTTTTAGGCAGAAGAGGTTTTTAAGCGATCGTATAGGAAGCTGAGGACATATTTCATTACGTCACCCAGTGATTCTCCGCCGGGGAGCTTTCGTCCCCCATGGGACAGGGCAGTGTCGGGAGGCATTTTTGGGTGTCACAATCGGGGTGGGGTGCTCAGGGGCGGAGAGGCCAGCGATGCCACAGGGCAGCCCCCGCCGCGCACCATGGTTGAGAACCCCCGATACAGCCTGCACAAGTCCATCCGCTTCCTCCTTGCAGGAGACTTGCCTTCCCGAGGAGCACGGTGCGGTGTGCACGCCAGGGCTCCAGAAACCAGCTACGAACCCGTGAGCCACATATTTTAATTAGGAGCTATTTGTGGTGTGGGCGCTGGCCCTCACCGAGAGGGTCATCCCCCATTGTGCATGCGCTGTGTCTCCATCGGTTGTGGCTACTCTGAGCACATCGGAGACGCAAGCCCTCTGCTCCCGTGACCCGGGCTCGAGAGGGGCAAAGGGACAGTACTTCCCCTTCACCGCGTGCTATCAAAGTTGTCTTCCGACCGCATCTGCCTGCTGTGAAATTCCACCCGGTGCCGGCGCTCCTCCGTTTCCGCCGCTAGGGGGGACTTGAGATCGAAAGATCTTTATGTTTCCTGTTTTCAACAACCAGGAAGGTCCGGCGAGCCCGGCTGCTGTGTTCAGACGCTGCTTTCATAATTTCAGAATTTATTTCATGGCCAACGGCTCCGTTAAAAACAGACATTTCTTTTTATGTTGTTGACCAGACTATTTTGCTGGATTTAGCTTCACACAGACACACACACACACACACACACACACACACACACACACACACGGGTTGGGTGGGGGAGGGAATGTGGGAGATGAATATTTATTTGATCTTGGATTATTTGTATTTTTGAACAGTTGGCCACTGGGAAGCCGTGCCCTCCTCCTGATTCAGGCTAATAAGGTTTCGAGACGAAATGTTCCAGCACCCCCAAGTACTTGAACTGTTTTTGTTATGAAACTTTTCAGGGTGACATGAAACCCTGAGGTATTTGTGAGGAGATCTATAAATGATGGATTTGCTCACCTCAAAATAGAACTGTAGGCGCTCCAGACTTTCCAGAAGTTGAGCACAGTAACAGAATTCATTCAGGACTTGCTAATTTCCTACTTGAAATGGGTTACATAATAGAACAGTCCCGCCTTCGTGCCTCTCAAAACTACCCACGAAATGTATCATTAAAAGCTAGAAATAGCTTTGCTAAACTCTGGGAAAAAGAGGAGTTTTTTTTCCCCCTGATATCTCCCTCCTTCCCCCCCTTCTCTTCACCCAAACATTGCATAATGTTAAAAAAAGTCAAATCTTTCCGTGGGATTTAATTTCATTCTCCATGTGGCTGTGGTCAGAGGGGTAACTTCAGCACTTTGGGGGCTGGTGGATTTTTGGAGGATCACGCACCCCCGGATCAGTTTCCATCCAGAGGCTTAGCAGACAAACACACCCAGTCCTGGGGTTTGTCCCCCCCCCCCGCCCCCCCTCCGGTGGGTGAGTTATCTGTAACGCAGCGTCTTTTCAGAGCGCCTTGCCTTCTCTTAGGAACGGCAGAGCCAAGCCACCCCTCGGCCTTCCATGTTGAGGTTTGGACTTTGAAATGGGCTCCCTCTAAGATTTGGGGTGACTGAGTCATACCGTGAAGTCACTAGCTCCACGACCTGTGCTTGATGACCAAGCAGGTCCCATTTCTTAGACCTCAGGCTGCTCACACTATGAACTCTGTGTTCCGAACCTCTGCTCTTGGCCATTTTTGAGAGATTTAAGAGCAAAGCATTTTCCTGTCTTTTCTTGGGTCCAGATAAGCCCAGGGATATTTTTAAGTTTTCTTCAAGGAAGATTGCAATATCCAGAAAGAGAAAGGGGGCCAGGGGTTGGATGGAATATGCTGACTTGTGTTCATTCACTCACCAAGTATTTATTGAGCACCTACTGTGTGTTGGGTACTGTTCTTGGGGCTGGAGGACAGTGGAGAATAAGATGTACAGTCCCTGCCTTCCTAGCGCTCACATCCTTGAGTGTGTGAGAGAGACAACAGAGACTCTTAACATCCTCCTAAGCCAAAGCGGGGTGAGGGGTGGGCAGAGGGTAAGAGTGGAGAAAGTGATGGAGGCTAGGGGAGCACCCTTTGGGGATGGGCCCACTGACTCTGAAGACTGAAGGATAAAGAGGGAGTCGTGGTGAGCTCTGGGGCAGCAGCATTTATACAGAGGAGTGTGCAAAGGCCCTGGGGCAGGGAAGCCTGGACGTGTTGGAGGAGCAGAACAAGAGGCACGTGGCTGGTGTGCTAAGACCAAGGGGCAGCGTGAAGAAAGATGGGGGTAGGGACATAGGTAGGGCCCGCAGACCGTGGCATTCAGGCCACGGAGCCCTGTCGGAGAACCGAGCAGGCATTCTTGAAGCTTGCCTGCTGCACTTGAACCGCGTCTGAGAGGCCCCATTTCACTGCCTTCTATGACGCATGCCTCCCTGACCCAACCTGCCTGTTCTCATTCCCGCCTGCGGGGTCTACGAGGGCTCCGGCGAGACCCCCGCCCATCGGAATCAACCACTCTCACCCCTGGTGTTTCTTGTGATGTTATTGGCATCAATGACGCTATTCAATAAAGGGGAGAAGCAGCTGGTCCTTGGACAAATTTCCTGCCTTTCCAGCAAATACCACCAAGGCCTCTGCCCTGCCTGGGGCGCAGGAGGTGGCTGTGCACTGGCCAGTCCTGGAAGGCAGACCACGGAGGACTGGGACGGGGGGAGAATAGGTGGGGAAAATTGAACGGAGTCAAGGTCTTCGGAGCTGCCCCATGTCCAGAATGTGCCCGCTCGGTCCGGTCCGAGGAGGCAGCCTTCCGCAGCCATGAGCTGCGTGCGGGAGCCCCGGCTGGGTTCAGATTCCTCCCGAAGAAAGAGAGCGTAATGAGAACAGTGTGTGGAAAAGAATGCAGTTAGCGTCTTGAAGATGGGCAAATATTCCTTCTCATTTGTCCTTTTATGTGAAACAGATTTTTTAAAAGGCAATTGGAGTAGCTAATGACATCCAGAGCCTTGCTGATTCAAGTCGTGCTGGGGCGGGGGGGTGGCTTAAGTTGGCCCAAACGACTAATCAGACCCAAAGGAAGAGGTGAGGGGCTCGGGAATTCTTCAGAGCTGCGGCCAATAATTAGCGTGCACGATGCTCCTCTCCATGCGCATAACTTAGCATAATTTTCTTCGGCAGCTCATCACCGGAATCTGAGAGCACCGGACCAGGGACTGCTAGCCGGGCGGGCTTGTGCGGACGTGGAGACTTTTGCTCCAAAACGGCTTCGTGCTTGAGGAAGATCCCAGGGGGAAGCGCTGCCTTTCTCCTGGGCGCTGACGGGAGGGGGGTTCAGTGCGGTTGTCAGGGATGCGCAGGGGCTTGGGGGGCGGGCAGCACCGGGAACCGGGCCCTGGACCCCGCTGGGGCGGAGACAGACGTGAACGGTCTTGAGTGACAGGGGGCCGGTCCCTGAGCTGGGGTTCCTCGCCTGTGATTAGGGGATCAGCGGCGAGGCCGGTGACACTGCAGGGACAGAAATGGCAGCCAGACCGTCGTCAGAGACCCCTGCGTGAAGGGCGGGCTGCACGTGGAGGGAGGCGTCCTCTCTCCCAGATGGGCACGCGCGTTTTCTTCAAACATGGGGGTCACCCGTCTGGGTCAAGTGCGCAGATGATTTCAGATTTGGGGCCGGGAGGCGGGATCTCACCTCGATTCTTTCCAGGGACCTCACAGGCCCTCCACCTGCCAAGGCCCCCCTCTCGGGTCCTATTCTATGGGCGGGTGCTGTGTGTGGGGGCAAACCTGTCCGCATCACACTGCGCTGGCCTGGGCCTCCCCAGGGGAGCTCACACCCCTTCAGGGCTGGGGCTCGACGGGGCCAAAGGAGAGAGGGGGCTTCCCGAAGCCTCCATTGACTCCGTGACGCGGGAGAGAGAACGAGAGTCAGTCACTGATGGGCCAATCATTTAACACAGTTTTTTTTTTAATGTGAAAGCAAGTTCATTAATGCAGTAGAATAGAAGGCAAAAGCAGGGAGACGAACCATAAGAGACTCTTAAATGCGGAGAACAAACTGGGGGTTGCTGGAGGGGTGGGGGATGGGCAGCAAGGAGGACACTTGCTGGGATGAGCACTGGGTGTCGTATGAGATGAATCACCAGGTTCTACTCCTGAAACCAAGTCTACACGGCTTGTTAACCAGCTTGAATTTCAATAAATACATTTAGGGGCGCCTGAGGGGCTCAGTCGGTTAAACGTCTGACTTCGGCTCAGGTCATGATCCCATAGCTTGTGGGTTCGAGCCCCTTGTCGGGCTCTGTGCTGACAGCTCAGAGCCTGGAGCCTGCTTCGGATTCTGTGTCTCCCTCTCTCTCTGCCTGCTTCCTCACTCACACTCACTCTCTCTCCTTCAAAAATAAACATTAAAATTTTTAACTAAATACATTTTAATAATAATAATAAGAATAGAAGACGGGTGCCTGGATGGCTCAGCCAACCTCTGCTCAGGTCATGATCTCACGATTGATGGGTTCGAGCCCCACGTTGGGTTCTGTGCTGACAGCCTGGAGCCTGGAGCTGCTTCGGATTCTGTGTCTCCCTCCCTCTCTGCCTCTCCCTGCTTCTGCTCTGTCTCTGTGCCTCTCAAAAATAAAAATTAAAAACAGAAAGAATAGAAAACAAATTTTGCTTGAGTTTTCAGAAATAAACCACAAAGCTTGAGCGATGTGACGGGGGAGGGTGGCGGTGCCCACGCAGACCGGGCTTCTCCGGGGGATGAGTTTCATCCTTAGCCAGCCTGGGCTGGGCCCATGGTCAGGGCTCAGTAAACACTGAGGGTTTTTTCTGTTTGTTTTGTTTTTTTAATTGTGGGAAAATACACATAACAAAATTGACCATTTCAACCATTTTTGAATGTCTAATTCAGTGGCATTGTGTCATTGAGTTTGTTGTTGTTGTTATTTATTTTTGAGAAAGAGAGAAACAGCACAAGCAGAGAGAGAGGGAGAGACAGAATCTGAAGCAGGCTCCAGGCTCTGAGCTGTCAGCACAGAGCCCGATGTGGGGCTCGAACCCACAAACTGTGAGATCATGACCTGAGCCAAAGTTGGCCACTTAACTGACTGAGCCACCCAGGTGCCCCAAGTCATTGAGTTTTAAGAGTGGGTTCTGGAAGGTTCCGGAGCCTTGCCTTGTGGTATTGGACACGTGCAAAGTGCTTTCCCACCGCCACCTCATCAGCTCATCAGCGTCTCGGGGCGGCTGAGAAGCGGGTCAGGCCCTCACAGCAGCGCCCTGCACAATGGCCACAAGATGAGGTTCCGCCACGACAGGAGTGAGGCGCCGCTGCGGCGTGGCTGACCCTGGAAACGTGGTGCTCGGTGCGAGAAGCCAGACACGATCGGCCCCTCGCCGTAGGGCCCTGTTGCTGTGCGATGTCCAGAAGAGGCGCGTCTGTAGGGACAGAGGACAGATTCACGGGCGCCTTGGGCCGGGGAAGCCGAGGGGTACGGAGGGGTGACTGCTCATGGGTAGGAAGTCTCTTTTTTGGGGGGGGGAGTGAAAACGTTCTAGAATTAGACACAGGGTCGTACAACCGTAAGTACACTAAAGCCCGCGCCAGTCCAACCTGGTGGAATGGATGAATGTATAACATGTAACTTACGTCTCAGCAGCTGTGTTTCCAAAGACCCTGCCAGAATCTTGCCCCTGTGGTTCTGCACCTGCGCACGCACCCACGAGGGGGCCAGGGCCGCCCTACCTCTTCTTCACCTCTGCTGTTGTCGGTGGCTTCGCCTGAGCAGCTGCGCCCCTCCACGGGCGTCAGCGTGTGCCTGGAGGCCCATGGCCTTGAACGTCTCTGCCCGTGCCTGCTTGCCGCCCGCACAGCTTCCTCGGCGAGGTGTTCGCATCTTCTGCCCAGTTTAAAACGTCACATTGTTTTCTCGTTGTTGGCTTCTGAGAGTTCTTTATATGTTCTGAATAGAAATATGTGCCGGCATGTGTGATCTGGGACTAGCCCCCCACCTGTAGCTTGGCCTGTCCTGTCATCTTTGTTACCAGCATTTCCAATTCTAGCCCTTCTGGCGGGTGCGTTGTGGGATCTCACTGTGGTTCGGGTTTGCATGACATCATTTCTGAGGCTGGTTGGTGGAGTCTGGGGCCGACAGCATCTCTGGCTACTCGCATCGTGCTTTTATATACAGATTCTCTGAAAATAAAATTTTAATGTGTTTTTATTTTTTGTTTTTTGAGAGAGAGAGAGAGAACGCGCACGTGGTGGGAAAAGGGCAGAAAGAGAGAGAGAGAGAGAGAGTATCTGAAGCGGATTCTTTGCTGACGGGCCGACAGCAGTGAGTCTGATGTGGGGCTCAAACTCTCGGACCGTGAGATGGTGACCTGAGCGAACGTTGGATGCTCGACAGACTGAGCCCCCCAGACGCCCCCAGAAGGTTCACCATTGGTGTCTCTTGGACAAGCCGGGCGTTACGTGGTGGTTCAAAGGTGTGCAGCTCCCAGGTGACGGAGAGGAGGGGCCGGGCTGGGAGCCCGGCTCTGCGGTCTTAGGGGGCAGCTGCCTCCTCGGAGCTGTAACCGCTCAGCCCTCAGCTTCCAGGCGGCCGGGACAAGCCACCGGCGCCTCCCCTCTCCAGCGAGCCGCGTTCCTTTACCGCGCGTCACGGAGGTTGAGAAATGCCAACGAGGCTGACGAATGGGAGCCCCATCGAGGTGACTCTCGTCGTCCCTGGGACCCTCCTCGCCTCCGCCCCTGCCGTGAGTCCCCAGGGAACTGGCACATTCTCCAGCTGCTGTCATTGCGGCTGTTCCCTCCTTGCAGTTAGAGCAGAGTCAGCCCCGGGATGGGGCAGAGGCCTCGAGCCGTGAGTCATTGCCGGGATGTCGTCATCCGGGGAAGAGAGGCCCGCGACTGTCGGGGCACCATTCGACACCCAGGCCTTGTGCACTTATGGAGCGCCTCCTGGGTGCCAGGCAGCGTCGAGGCACTGCCGATGTGACCTTCGTGACCCCTGCTCAGACGTCCCTTCTTAGAGCCCTTTCCTGCCTGTCCTAGCGTTCCAGCCCTGTCACTCCCCAGCCATAATCGTCCCCGGCTACTTAGCACTGTTAGAGCATTGTTCTCAGTCCCCCAGAAATGTATGCTCTGTGAGGGCAGGGCGTGGGCTCATTTGCTGTTCTGGAAGCCCGGAGAAAGGTGCACATAGTGGGTGTTCAGTACAGGTGGGGTGAACAAATGAAGGAAACGAATCAGGTGGCCGCAGTTCACAGTGTTGAGTACCGTAGCGGATTTACATCGGGGTGCCGCGAGGGAGACTGACCAGCGGGGGGGTGGACCGTGTGTTTGGCTGTTTTACACTTGATGGCCAGGCCGGGGGTGTCCTTGAATAGGTGGATTTTGAGCTTCAATCTGAAAGACAAAAGGAGCCAGCATTCATAGAGGTGAGGAAGGGGCATCCAGGGCAGAGGAAATTGCCTGTGCAAATGCCCTGTGGCAGAAACGGCTCCGTGTGCTGGGGAACAGATGGAGAGTAACAGCAGCTGGTGCTGGTAAGTGGCAGGAAGTGAGGACTGTCTTGCAGGACGGCATCTGTTTACCCCTGGGGCCTGTCTCCATCATGCCAGAGCTCACTGTCATCTGACCTTCTCAGGTCAGTTTAGAGAGCGGACCCACTGTGTGTCCTGTGGAGAGACCAGGTCCCTGGCTTGTGGGTTCCCAGAGCCAGAGAGGCCGGGGCAGCGGCTCCTACCCCAGACCACAGTGCCCCAAGGATGATGATTTCTTTCTCCCACTCCAGGGCTGTGGCTTTTGGTAGCTGGATCAATCCATGAGAAAGCTCTCCTAATTCTTGAGAGAATCCCCCTGGGGCACAGGAAATGTCTCTCACCAGAGAGCCTTCTGAGAGCCATGTGGCTTCCAAATGGGGGTATGTGTGCCCTCTTCTAGTCACTTCCACTTACGTTATCTCGTTGAGTCCTCGTAACCATGTGGGCGAAGAGAAACTGAACTCCTCTAACAGATAAGGAGAGAAGAGACGCGGACGTTCCAGCCCCGGCAACCCGCGAACCACGGAAAGCCCGCGGAGGTCGCGCTCTGAGCCTGAGAGTTTGCATCTATGACATGGACACGGGTCTCTGTGTGTGTAGCCCCGTGCCTAACCGATAATCGTGCTGGGAGAGAGAAATGCATGACTTGGGCGCCTTGGCCCAGAAAGCCCTTCTGCCGCAGTGACAGCTCTGTGCTTGCACACAGCTGAAGTCAGCACTGGCAGAGCGAGGCGGGAAAGAGGCGATTTACTGCCAGGATTAGGAGTGACTTGCTGACTGGCCCTTCAGCTTGAAAGCGACAGGAACCAGGACACGCCGGGGGGGGGGGGGGCAGTAGCAGGAGCTCCCCCTCCCCCCCCCCAGACAGGTCACTGCAGCTTGTTTTATGGCTTCCAGCTGTATTACCTCCCCCCTTACCCTCCCTCTCACCCTTCTGCCATCTTGCCTCGCTCAAAAGTCAA
>PISW01006440.1:0-91136 GCA_004023785.1 Mungos mungo | reverse complement strand
GGATGCTTGGTGGTCAAAGAAAAACTCACGCCCACTGTGGTGGAAATGTTGGCTTGGCCGCTGAACCCCCTGTCCAAGGCCTCCCCTCTCCAGGCTTCTGTTTCTACTCCGCCGAAGGAAGGCACTGAGTTCCACACTGGGGCGACCCTCAGAATCTCTGGTGGAATTTTAGGGAAAAAACGAGGACATCTCTTCTGGGCCATCACTCTTGATCAGCTTGAAAAACCTTCCCAGCAACTCCCTCTTACACCTCATTGGTCCCGACTTGGATACACGCCCATTCCTAAGCCAATCGCTGGCAGGAGGCGGGGTGGATAAGGACCAATCAGATTTGACCCTCGCTCTTCCTGAAGCCAGGGGTCCCAGAGCGGCCTTCCAGGCTGTTTTTCGTCTGTAGTCGTGGGTTCTGTCCAGAATTCTTTGAGGCGGTGAACCTTGAAAACGGGGTCTGGTGTTCATTTTGGCCCACAAGGTGCCTGTGAAGGTTAGTTGTGTCACCATCTGTCACCCCCGTCCCTCCCCCCCGCCCCCCAGGAGCTCCACTGTCACAGATATTGAAGGTACTTACAATGTGCCGAAGCCAGTGGTCAACCTGGAGAGGAAAGAAACACCAGGTGAAAGTATCTAATAAATAAGGATAGAGGCTGAACTGGAAAAAACCATCATCTCGCCAGGCACCGTGCTGACTTAACAGGTTTAATTATATAGTGCCAGGTAAGTGCTCTGCCCGCTGGGGCTGTCCCCAGCTCAGCCGTCAGCTCCGCTTACCTTCCAGAGAGCTGACAATTACATGGTGGCACCTTTTCACTCGTGTGTGACCTAACACAGTCACTCTTCTGAAAAGTTGCTAAGGAAATTGGAGGTGCTGAAAGAAATATTGCAATCGAAATAATGCTTCAGGGGACGTGTATATGCCTCGGAGTGAATTAGTGTCTCTAAAAAAAAAAGAGCCCCTTCTCTGTGCACAAATATATACTTTTCACATTCCTTTTGAGGCACCAAGGATTTTAACAGTGGTGTAAATCAGATTTTACAGGCCACATATTTCAAGTATGGAGTTCATTAAATGTGTGAAATTTGACATTTGCTTCAGGGCGTGGCTAGGGTCCCCAGTAATGAATCACAAATTGTGTTGGGCTTTCTGATCAAGTTCAATACGCTAAATACCCCTGCAGACTTGCACGAACAAAGAGGCCGTTTCTCTCCCAGCCTCCACAAACCCAGTTCTAGGAACGCGTCTTCAAGGGACTAGGTGCTAATGGGAGAT
This sequence comes from Mungos mungo, assembly GCA_004023785.1. Lineage (NCBI taxonomy): Eukaryota > Metazoa > Chordata > Mammalia > Carnivora > Herpestidae > Mungos > Mungos mungo. The sequence continues at coordinate 89,869 of PISW01006440.1, read as the reverse complement.
GTGGTCCCACCACCTTTTTAATTTGTTTAATGTTTATTCTTGAGAGAGAGAGACAGCATATGAGCAAGGGAGGGGCAGAGAGAGAGGGAGACACAGAATCTGAAACAGTCTCCAGGCTCTGAGCTGTCAGCACAGACCCCAATGCAGGGCTCGAACTCACGAACTATGAGATCATGACCTGAGCCGAAGCCAGACACTCAATTGACTGAGCCACCCAGGCGCCCCCCATCTTTATTTAAGTTGAGTAACATGTGACACACACACACACACACACACACACACACACACACACACATAGGTTTCATGTCCAGCATGGAGCCCAAAACACGAGGCTTGAACCCATAACCCTGAGATCAAGAGTCAATTACTTAACTGATTGAGCCCTCCAGGCGCTCTGACATACATAGTCTTTTACTAGATTCCTGAGTGGTGTCGGTGCATTTACGGAGCCCTCACTGTGTGCCAGGCTCAGTGCTGGCTCTCAGCATACAATGGAAAATGAGGCAGTGTCTGACCTGGTGGCATTTGTGGTTTTGGGGGGGGAGTCAGTCATAGAATAATTACTTTTGCCAACAGTTAGGTAATGGCCTGGGAAGTGCTAGGTGACAAGTGCTACATGGGAAAAGCCTGGTGCATTGTGAGGCCCGGGGTGGGGGTGGGGGCTAATTATTTTCTGGGTGTATTAAGAAAGGTCTTCCTGGAGTCATAGTTCAGCTGAGGCTCGAGGGATGGGTGGACCTCAGCTGGATTAAGAGCTGGGAATGTGCCATGGAGGGAGAGGGGTTCGTGACCCGGGACAGTCCTGAACTCCGTTAATCAGTGGCTAAGTATTTATGGACTACTTGTGCTCTGGGTTAAGCCTCACAATGGAAGAAAACCTGGAAGTTGCATCAGCTAGGACTCATGGGTGCGAGTGACAGAAGCCCAATTAGTTGGGAATTCGTTGGCTCATGTACCTAAAAAGCCAGTGCCGGCTTCAGGCATGGCGGGATCAAGGATAAAAAAAAAATGGCATTAGGCATCTGCCTTTATCCCTGGCTTTGTTTTGCCTCTATGTTTGCTTCTTTTTAAGGCAGAACCTCTCCACCTGATGTCCCCAGCAACCCAGGGTCACGTTCCACTAATTTCTAGTCCCAGCCGACAGAGTGTTATCTCTTTCTCATGAGCTCTAGCAAAAGTTCTAGGTTTGAATCGCATTGGTTGGTCACACTTCCGACCCTGGGACAGTCTCTATGGCTGGGAGGTGGGCTGGCTCTGGGTCACATGCCATTATCGAAGCCAGAGAGGTGGAGTGAGCTCTGCGTAGGACCCAAGAATGAGAACAGAGCTGGTTCTCCAAAGGCAGACTGGGTGCTGGTGTGAAAAGACGGGCTAACGGATGCCTGGAAGCAGAAGGTCTGTCACAAAATCAAGGCTTCGGTGAGTGACGCTTGGGACGCTTTGCCAGGTGGCCATGAGTGCAGAGTACTTCACTGAGCTCCTGTTCTGTGTCACTCATTGTGCTCAGGGCTGAAGAAGGACGAGTCCTTGTCATCTAAGCCTCTGTCTCTGAGAGGCGATAGGAAGGGCACAAGGGGCCAGGATTCAGGGGTGGGTGATAGATTCTTCGAGAGCCCTGAGAGGTTCTGTGAGTGGGGCAGAAAGCAAGGGAGGGACAGACGTGTGATTCTAAGGGAGGAGATGCCCCAGGGCAATGCCAAGGGCATGTCAGTCAAGGAAACAGCAGGACCAGAGACAGAGGGGCTGGAGCTCGGGATTTATTCTAATTGTTCGTGAGGCAGTTTTCTCAGAAGCGTAGAGACGGGAGAAACGTGGGGACACAGCCGAGGAAGCTGGAACCATAGTATTGAGTTACCGGTGACACAAACTCATGTCAAACTCATTCAAATCTAAGAAAAGACAGATAAATCTAGTGGCTATGCTGGCTTCAGGCACAGCTGTATCCAGGAGCCTAAAGGTATTTTATTTTTTTTTAATTTGTTTTCTTTTTGATAAATTTTATTTATTTGTTTCAGTCTTTTTAAAAAAATAGTTTATTGTCAAATTGGTTTGCATATAACACCCAGTGCTCTTCCCCACAAGTGCCCTCCTCCATCACCACCACCTCCCTTCCCCCTCCCCCTTCAACCCTCGGTTTGTTTTCAGTATTCGAGAGACTCTCAGGTTTTGCGTCCCTCTTTCTCCCCAGCTCTCTTTCCCTCTTCCCCTCCCCCTGGTCCTCCATTAGGTTTCTCCTGGTCTCCTGTTAGACCAATGAGTGTAAACATATGGTATCTGTCCTTCTCCGCCTGACTTATTTCGCTTAGCATGACACCCTCAAGGTCCATCCACTTTGCTACAAATGGCCAGATGTCATTCTTTCCCATTGCCATGTAGTACTCCATTGTGTATATATACCACATCTTCTTGATCCTACACTGCTGGTGGGAATGTAAACTGGTGCAGCCACACTGGAAAACAGTGTGGAGACTCCTCAAAAAACTATCAGTAGAACTCCCCTATGACCCAGCAATAGCACTGCTGGGGATTTTCCCAAGGGATACAGAAGTGCTGACACATAGGGGACATGTACCCCAATGTTCATAGCAGCACTTTTAACAATAGCCAAAACATGGAAAGGTATTTTAAAGACCGCTTCTCTCTTGGTCTCACAGGGCTGCTCTCCCTCGGGGTGGGGGGTGGGGCAGGGGGGGCCAAAATGGCCCCTAGCACCTCCTAGACTGCGTCTCCTAAGCCTGGCAACACTGAGGGCAAGACAGAGAGATAGAGAGACAGAGGAGACAGAGAGAGAGAGACACACATCAGTAGTTCGTGCCAGGACCCTGGGTTGGTTGTGGCTGGCCTGGCCTGGACCCCGTGGCCCGTCCTGAACTCACTCTTCTGTCTCCTGCTCCACCCAGGATGGAGGGCAGTCCCACACCACGTGATTCAAAGGGGGAGATTGTGACTCCTCCCTGACCCCCAGGAAGATGGACAGGTGAGTTCCCGACAGAAGGGAAAGAAGCTGGAAACCCAGAGCACCGATGCCCGTCCCGGGAAGGCTTAACGCTTCAGCGAGGAAGTTGGTACTTATTTCAGGAGGCCGTGGGAGCCAAGGAAGGTAGGGGAGCCAGGCAGGTAGTAGTCCAAGCTGTTCTTTGGGAGGAGACCTTTGGTAGCGGTGGCGAGAGAGGTGAGCTAAGGTGCTGGTGCAGGGGGCTCTCGTGCGGGCCAGGGGGCCTGGGCGGTGACTGCACCGCAGGGAGGAGAGAGCCCAGGGCTGGGGTTGGGGACGCGCTGGGCGGCCACCAGCCTGCGGGACGGGGTTTAAGAGCCACCCTCAGGAGGTGGTGGGGATTCTGGAAGGACACGACCCCGGGTGACGACAGGGCCTTGGTAGGAGAACAGAGGGGCCTGTGCGTCTCCTCTGGGAGCGTTTGGGGGCCAGTCGCGGGTCCCTTGGGCATTTGCGCTCTGACTCTGAGGAGGGTGGGTCCTCAGAACATGGTGCCATTTCCCACAAAGCTTTCCAGATGTTGGCTTTGTTGGTTTGCTTTATTTATTTATTTATTTTAAGTGGTAACAACAGAGAGAGAGAAAGAAAAAAAAAAGCAAAAGCAAAGTTGAAAGTGAGGGGCTCTTGAGGAAAGGGGCTGGGAAGGTGGGGATCGAAGACGCTGGAAGCTGGGGGTGTGGCTCTGGCCCCCAGTGGCCCCCCACCCGTCTGAGGACAGCTCGTTAGGGGTCCTTCCCCTTTCTCCACGCCCAGGACCTCGAAGTCCCGCCAGAAAGGGGCCCTCTAGGTTTTCTGCTGATCCCAGTCCCAGTGACTCAGTCGCCCCCCCCCCCCCACGTCCCCGCCTCCTGCTTCCCTGCATCCAGAGAGCGGCCGCAAGGGCTTCCTTTGAAGGATCCTTGGGGGCCAGCTCCTCCCCTCCCCTCCCCCCCTCCTGCTTGGACGTGCAGTTCCTGGATCCTGGGGCTTGGTGTGCAGCACGGATCTACACCGCTTATTAGCTGGGTGACCCCGCGAGAGTCACGGAAACTGTGAGCCTCAGTTTACTTGTTTATAAAATGGGGACTGTAGTTTGCCAGCCCTCGTAGAATTAATGCCGGAAGAAGGAAGTAACAGGGTGTCAGGACAAGACCGATGTCTGGTAGGCGTTTGCACATGGGAGGTTGGCGATGGGTCTTTTATTTTAAAAAACATTTTTTTTAAGTTTATTTATTTTGAGAGAGTGAGCACAAGTGGAGGAGGAACGGAGAGAGAGAGAGAGAGAGAGAGAGAGAGAGAGAGAGAATCCCAAGCAGGCTTCTACACTGTCCTCAAAGAGCCTGATGCGGGGCTCAAACCCACGACCCATGAGACTGTGACCTGAGCTACTGAAGTGCCCTTGGGGACAGGTCTCTACGTCACAGGTGGTGTCCTTGCTGAGAGGGGAAGTCATGGAGTGATGGAGTGCAGTGGGGTAGCCGTGGGCCACCGGGCTGGCCTGCGGGGCTGGGGGCGGGGCCAGAGCGTGTCTCTGGGGTCTTTACTGAAGGGTATGCACTGGGCATTAGTTAAAACCTGGCTTACCTCTTGGGTTCAGCCAGCCAGACCCAGACCAGGAGGATCGCCAGATAAAACACAGGACACTCAATGAGATTTGAAGTTCAGATAAACAATAAGTGAAATATTTTTTTTAGGATAAGTATATCCCAAATACCACATGGGACATACTTATGCTAAAAATTTTTCATTTATTGTTTACCTGAAATTCAAAGCTCGCCTGTGCCCTGAGCAACCTTACGGACTGATCTAAGCAAAAAGAGACAGTTTCTTATTGAAAAGGCCAGACTTCAGACTTAGATGGATAGAGGGCTTCAAACGGTCGGACTCGGATGTGGCTTCTTTGTCACTCTCTTGGCTCTGCTTTCGCTGCGCTGACTCTACCCCGGCTCGCCCCTCCTGTTGCCATGGTGGCCACATCCTCCTGCCTTCCTTTCCAGCAGGAAAGAGCGCGTCCGTCCGTCCAGAGCCCGGCTGAAGCGTCACACTGGCCCGGCCTGGCTCACGTGCGTGTCCCCAAACGGATCGCCCGGGTGGGGGGATTTCCGTGTGGTGACCGCCTTCGGCCTTGGTGGCCTGACACCGCCCTCTTCCCTCTCTCTTGTTTGTTTACCAAAGGACGTCTGATTATTTCGTACGTAACGTGTCAGTCACCGCACCGCGTGCCTTTGTTTCTCGGACCCGACGCCGGAGCTCCCATCCCTCATGTCCCCGAGGATTTACTGTCCTCTGTCTTCCGTAGAATCTAGTTCCTGACAACGTCGGCGAGACCGTCCCCAGGGACACCGACGGCGCTTAGCAGTCAAGGGCGGACTCGTTCTGTCGCGGGTTCTTGCTCGAGGCACCCCCCGCCGGGGTTTCGGGGGACACGTGTGCCTTCATTGTCACACGTGGGAAGGGATGGGGGCAGGTGCTGTGTGTGCACACGGAGCGCCCACGGGGCGGGGGTGTGGACGTCTTCTCTGCAGACGGCCAGGCTGGCGCGGCTTCGCAATGACGGTTCCCCGGAAGAGAAGATGATGGAGATTTACGGCAAACCCCACAGAAAGCCCCTTTGGGATTGGAAATAAACGTTCAAGATCGTTCTCCTGGGTGCCACCCTCTTCCTGCCGCTCCTGCCACAGGAATCACGATGCTTATCGGGTGGAATGAAGAACAGGTCTTGGAGAGCAACTGCTGTTAAAATCTGCCCGGAGACCTACCAGCCTCTGCCCCCGTGAAGGCAGCTCACGGGGAGGCTGCCACGCGGGCCAGCTGTCCCCTGGGGATGAAGTCCCTCCAAGGGGACAGATGAGGCAGGGGAGGGGCGGCCAGAGAGGGAGGTTTGCGGGGCGGCTTCATTGGAAGGAGGGGGGAACACCCCACGCTGCCTGGGGTCTGGGCGATGCCCTGGCTCTGGTTGTCTCCTGGCATCTGCCCTTGTCATGTGGTCCTTGATTCCAAATGAGGAGCCAGTGCGCACGGAGGGTCCCATCCCTGCCCGGCACCCGGCAGAGTCAGTGCAGACATGGCCCCCTGCTGCCTTGCAGGGGGAGGCAGGGGAGGGCCAGCTGGGAGGGAGGGGCAGAAGGTAAGTCAGAGTATTGAAGGGAACCACGTGCAGACCCTCTACTTTGCCGGCTCCGGGCTGGAGCCCTTCGGCTGGTCTCTGTCCCTCACGGCCACTGTGGGCAGAGGCGGGATTGTCTCTGGGTTACACAGGAGACAACTGAATGTGGCCTTTGGGACACCTGTGGCCACAAGGAACGCAAAACCTGCCTCAAACCAGCTTCCTGGAAAGGAAGTGCCTGATCTCCTCATCAGGAACTGCAGCGGGAGGGTGGGTTTCAGGAACTGCTTGCTCAAAGCTCCGGCTCCAGGGCTCTGCGTTCTCCTTACTTTGCCCTTGTCTTTCTTGGGAGCAGGCAAATGGGACACCGTTTCCAGGTTTCAAGCTCCTGTGGATGAAATAGGAGATGTTGCAAGTGACAGAAAACCTAGATCCGAGTGGCTTAAGTGAAAAATAAACGTTTGTGGATAAGCGAGAAGCTAAAGCGCTTTCCTCTGGCTTCGGGCAGGGCTGGATTCAGGGGCTCACGTCTGTCAGCAGCACTGATCTCTTCCAGTCTCTCGGCCTGGCTCTGTGTGGCCTGCATTGTCGGACATCTCGCTCTGTGGGGTGCGAGGCGTCAAGGCGGCTGAGCACAATTCCAGGCAAATACCCTTCTGCCTCAGGAGGAAGGAGAGAAGGGGTGTGTGAGTGAGATTCTCTTTCCCAACGGTTCAAACTCAAGTCCTGGGCTTGGTCCTCATGGGCCTGAGCCGCTCACTGAATGCTGATGGCTGGGACCTAGGTCCCAGGCCTGTCCCAAGAGGTGGGTAGAGTCAGCCCCTCCTGAACCGCAGGAGCCGAGAGAAAGGTTTGATCCCGAATTAAGAATCGGAGTACTTGTTCCAGAAGAGGGCAGGGACGTCAGGGGCGAAGCCGGTAAGTATTTAGAGGGAGTTCCTGCGGGAGGACCCCCCGGGGAGTGCAAGGCACAGGTCCCTGCCCCCCAGGCCCCTCTGAGTGGGGGTTCAGGACTGTTTAGCTTTGGGATCTTGAGACGGTCTGTCTCCTGGGCTCCGTGCTCTGACTTCGGGTGTGAGGAGAGAGGCCGGCGGCAGGCAGGCCCCCACCCCCTGCAGCCTTTTGCTTATAGCTCCCATTTTGGGTTTTGATGACGTTTGCTCCTACAGCTGATTACGGTGCAACTTTATCCTGTCGGCCCGAGTCCAGGTTGAGTCACTGGTGCCATGAAAAAGAATCACTTTGAGAGGCTCTGGCACATGTAACCAATTCAGTAGATGGAAGCGTCTTTGCAGAAGGAAGAAAGGAAAAAATGATGGAGGGAAGGGAAGGAAGGAAGGAAAAAAGGAAGGAGGGAAGGAGGGAAGGGAGGAAGGAAGGAAGAAAGGAAGAAATGAAAGGAAGGAAGGAAAAAATGGAAGGAAAGAAGGAAGGAAGGGAAGGAAGGAGAAAATGAAGGAAGGAGGGGAGGAGGGATGGGAGAAAGGACATAGATAAACATGATTCCTGGAGTGTAAACAGCCCCCAAGCGGGCCACCACCGCTTCTCCCGGCGGCGTCGGGCCGGTTCTGTGTTAGGGGACCTTCTTGACTCACTGGCTCAAGCGCCCCCACGGTAAAGCCTGGGCTGCAGAAGGTGCTTCTAAAGAAATGTCAGATGGTTCCCAAATGGGGCAAATTAAGAGATCTGGCAGAGGACTTGGATCTTCCCACATCTGCCTGCCATTTTGGGAGGAAGTTGCACCCATGTGAGCTGGCAACTGTAGCAATGTTTGGATAAAAAGTTTGGGAAGTTGGGCGCATCCAGTCCTGAAAACGGATGCGTGTAAAGTTGGGTTAATGAACTTTGTGAAAGGCCAGATAGAAGACGTGTTCAGCTTTGCAGGCCATTTGGTCTCTGTTGCAAGTCAGCTGTACCACTCTGCCGTTTTATCCTGAAAGCCACCGTAGGCAACTCGAAAACAAATGTGCATGTCTGCATCCCAATAAAACTTTATTAGTAAAACCAGGCCACAGGCCATATTTGGTAATAGTTCGTCATCCCCTGGCTTGGACCAAAGAACTTGTAGAATTAGCAGAATAACTTTCTGAGTCAGAAACCTGGTGTGTTTTTTTTCAAGATCAGCTTTACTAAATTATAATTTATATACGATGAAATGCGTGTTTTAAGTGTACAGTTCAAGCCGTTGATACAGAAGACCTCCCTTGGCTTTTGCGATGGCTTGTGCCCTGCCCGCATCCTCTGCCCAGCCAGCTGTAGGTCTGATCGCCATCTTGCAGAGTAGTTTGGACCCTGCCCGCCTCTCAGAGAAGTAGATGCGGTGTGCTTTGCACCAGGGCTCCGGGGTGAGGCTCTGTCTCCCCTACAGAGGCAGGGGGCCCTGGAGCCTGCTCCCCCGGGACCCGATTGCGGCTCGGAAGGCAGAGGGCCCCAGAATAAGAACAGCTAAGAACAGCGGCTCCTCCGCCTAGTGGCCCTGAGCCACCAACCAGGCCTGGGATGAGCCGTGTTTACCTTGGAAGGGCCAGCCTCTTTTGTAACATTCACTCATTGTTGCCAGGAGCCCAAAAATACTTTTATTAATGGAAAAACAGGGATGGCTCCACAAAGAAATATTTTGACAGGCGGGGAGGAGGCAGTGGGAGGGTTCAGAGCATATCCTCAGGAAGCTCGGGTTTCTTATCTTCTAGGGAGCCTGCGGGGGGGGGGGGGGGGAAGAGGGGCAAGCTCCTCCCAGCAGGGGGCCTGCAGGCGGCTCCCAGGCATGGCTCCCTGGGCTGGATTAAGCAGGGCCCAGGACCGGCTTTCTGCACCGTGGCCTGGTCGGCACCCCACCCCAGATCCGGCTCCCCAGGGCCCGGGGGCTCCATTCCTGGTTAGGGCCCCATGCAGATGTTTGCCCCGTGGCGCATTTCCTTCGCGTGCAAACGAAGCCCGGAGGCGGCTGCAGACCTCTCTCTGGGCTCCCGGGCACCTACCGGTGCCGGGGGTCGGGGCAAGTTGCAACATGCTTTCCTAGCTCTCCTCCAGCCGCTCTCTGGGGCCTTAAGCCTCCCTCAGATGCGCCAGGTGCCACTCTAAACACCCTTCCACGCCCCGAATCCTTATGGCAGTTCTCCGGTTGGATGGCACTGTCCCCGCTGTGTGGGTGAGGAAGGCGAGGTGCAGAGCAGTTAAGTAACTCGCTTAAGTCGCAAAGTTGCGGAGAGGCAGTGCTAAGGTTTGCACCCAGGCCAGCTGGCTCTGGAGTGTGACTCGTAAGCCTGCTTATGCTCTTCTTTCTGAGGTGATCCCCTTACCCAGTGTCTCTGTACTGGATGCCTCTCTACTCTTAAAATAAAAATTCATGTCGGTGAGGACAAGTTTAGTTGTTAAACTGAAGATCCCCAAATAGCAGTGACCTGAACAGGTTGAATATTTATTTTTCTCTTGCAGAAGAACCCGGTTAGGAGATTCAGGGTTGATATGCAGGCCCCAGAATGCTTAGGGACCTGAGCTCCTTCTCACTGGCAGCTTTGTCTTCATTAATGCTGTTTCTGCCTCATGGCCCCAAAATGGCTGCTTGAGCTCCTACCATCAAGTCCCCATGTTAGCAGGAAGCAAAGAAGGAGAAGTAGAGAGTATGTCCTGCCTCTTTAAGGGTTTGGGGCACCTGGGTGGCTCAGTGGGTTGAGCGTTTGAACTTTGGAGCGTCCGACTTCAGCTCAGGTCATGGTCTCGCAGTCCGTGAGTTGGAGCCCTGTGTGGGGCTCTGTGCTGACAGCTCAGGGCCTGGAGCCTGCTTCCGATTCTGTGTCTCCCTCTCTCTGCCCCTCCCCACCCCCTGCTCGCGTTCTGTCTCTGTTTCTCAAAAATAAACAAACATTAAACATTTTAAAAATACTTAAAAAAATTTAAGGTTTTGATTCTAGGCCCTTCCCCCAGGTAACCTAGGGTAAGTCATATAACCTTGTTTGAAAACGGAAAATAGTCAAACTTCTTTCAAAGGTTACAAAAGGATTAGATGAGTTAATACACATCGAACACTTGGAATAGAGCAAAGTGTTAATACATTTCAGTGACTGTTATTACTGACACCATTTGGAGGACACTGTTCGTGAAGGCGAACGTGACCAGGTTACACGGCTCTCCCACGAGAGCTCCCCAGGCCTCTCCCATAGCAGCACTAGCACCCTGCTTTGTAATGCGTGTTGAGTTCTCTGGCCCCCCTCTGGGAGGAGAGCTCCCTGAAGAGACGCACTGTCCATCTTGTTTTCCCACTGTGTCCCCAGCAGCAGGTTCAGGGTCACATGGGCGGTACCCAGAAATCTTGGCAAATGCATGAGTGTTTCCAGGGACGGCAGGCTTACTCCCATAGAGGATACTGCCTCAGGGCCTTTGCACGTGCCATTTCTCTGTCTTCAGGGCGCCTGTCCAACTATCTGCATGACCAATTCTCATATTTCACTCTGTTCAGTGCCCCGTGCTCAGTGAAGCCTTCCCTGGCCATCCCAGCTAAAACTATCCCCTTCCCCCATCTCTGTCTTCTGTTCCACTCCTCCCTCCCCCCCCCCCCCCCCCACATGGATCGCCTCTCGGCGGTGTCATCTGCGTGCGTGCGTGCGTGCGCTCTCCCTCTCTCCCACTGGACTGTGAGCTCAGTCGAGGCGGCACCTGTCTCCATTGTGCTCACAGCTGCGTCTCCAGCACGCGGAATGTTGCAGGTGTGTGGCGATATTTGGTGCCTAAATTGATAAAAGCCACAAGGCAGCGCGTTTGCTTTTTACAGCACGAGGAGAAAAACTCGAGGTGTACGCACCTCCGTCCTTTCAACCAACGGAAGGCCCGCTCCGCTCTCAGAAAAATGCAAACAAGATCGACCTTTCCTTCTCCTCCTTTTCTTTTTTTTCCCCGCCCGCAGCAGGAGAGAGGCGAGCCAAGCCGATTCCCTCTCGCTCCACGTCAGCTCTCCAGCTTCTAGGAAAATCTTCCCCATCCCCGAGGGCCCGGGGCATTCCGAGGGCCGCCTTTGGCCTCCTGCCGCGCCCCGGCTCAGTGATCCCTGAGCAGCCGAGGGAGCCCCCGCGGAGGGGCAGGCTCTCCCTGGAAACTTGCTGTCAGCAGCCTGATGAGCTGGCGGGGAACGTCCGGGGCTCTCTCCAAATGCCTTGGAAACCTCCCTGTTGGGTCACATTCCGGCTTGGGGGACCCTGGGATTAGCAGGGCTCTCCGCGGCGGCCAGCGGCTGGTTGGGAGGTAGCAAGATTCAGCACTTCTGAGTTGGAAAAAGCGGTGCTGGGTATTATTTTGGGAACAGTCAGTCATGAGAACCTCCAAGAGGGGGACCAGGGAGGCTATTAAAAGCAAGACAATGTATTTTGAAACGGAGCAGGCTGGGGAGACACCTTGCTCTTCGCCACGACCGCGGAACTGGGAGTTCTTTCCAGATGAGGTGAACCTTTCCATCCCTTGGAAACGGGGGAAGCCTCTGCGGCCGTCCAGCCGCCGCCCCGTTCCTCCCCCCGCTTCCAGCCCCAGCAGAGAACCCCGTCCACCTCCTCTGCCGCGTGATGGGCTGGGGGCCTCCCCAGCCAGCCGGGAGGGTGGCCGCCCGGGGTGCGTCCCTGCCGTTCATTGAAAAACCCCGGGAGGGTCTAGACGCGCTGCTCTATGGCCGACCGCTGCGGCCCAAGTTCACGCTCTGTCTGCTCCTTACTCGCTGGTGACCTGGAGTCTCTGGGCCTCAATTTCACCTGCAGAACAAGGATAGTGGTCTTCACGCCACAGAGTTGTCGCCGGGGCAGTGAGTCTGGGCACATGGGAGGCTCCGCACGGGCCGGTCCCGTCCATATCGCTCTGGAGACATGAGACGGGACGATTTCCTAACCAGCCACGACTGGCACACGGCGTTCCACGCCTCCCTTCTCCTAGCTCGGTGGGGACATGAGTCATCGGCACACAAACAAACAGATGAGATAATGTCACAGTCTGTCTGTCATTCGCTCAACCAACCTTTCTGAGGTCCCGCGGTGCGCCAGGCCTCTTTGGGGGTGCTGGGGAGACAGCAGCGAGTGGGACAAAGCTCCTGTCCTGGTAGAATGTCCACATCGGGCAAGAGGCAGGTGTGATGCACGGACGAGAATACGGTGGTAAACACTATATGTAATACAGCAGGTGTTGAGCCTGAGATCGGTGGGGTGAGGTTGAACTTGAGGGCCGAGGAGCCCATTTTGGAGATGAGGGTCATAGAAGAATGCGTTCATGGGGGACGTGAGAACCGGGACAAAGAGGATCCCGGAAGCCCGCCGTGAGCAGTCAGGGGACAGAGAGGGGAAGGTGGCATAGACGCCATGAGGCGGGGCCGGGCCAGGGGACGGTGGGGAGGCTGGGATGGGACAGTGAGGGAGAGGAGGTCAGACAGATGGGGAGGCCCGGGTCCTGGAGGCCATTGTGTTAGGGCCTTTGTTCCCTCCAAACTTAGTGGCTTAAAAAAAAAATCAAGTGTGAATGATCTCTCAGTGCCTGTGGGCCGGGAGCGGCTGAGGCGGGTGATGTGGCCACATCACCCGAAGACGCAGCTGTTGGCAGGAGGCCCCAGTGCCTCACCAGGGCACCGCTGCAGAGCGCTGCTTGAGTGCCCTTCCAACATGGCGGCAGGTGCTGCAGCGGGAGGGACCCAAGAACGCAAGGCAGAAGCCACATGTCTCTTACGACCTGGGCGCAGAAGCCACACAAGGGGGTTTCTGCAACACCCCAGCTTGGCACAGAACAGGGCACCCTGGGACCCTGCGGGAGGCTGCTGGGGAGGCTGAGGAGCCTCTGAAACGAACTTGATGGTTGATCTGGGAGTCATGTAAGTGTGGTGGCAAAACAGGGGCCATTTTTCACACAGTTACTGAGTGCTTATGTCGCTGGGCCCTTGCACTTCGAACTGCACAAGAGGCAATGTCTTTGGTCCCTCATGACCCCTGGCAAGTAAGCCCAGCTCCAGGGCGGGCCCGGAGGCCGGTGAGAATACCCGGATGGAGAGAGGACTGGGGACAGGAGACCAGAGAGCAATGTGGTTGGGGAAGGCCCTGCAGTGGGGAAGGACGCAGAGGATGTGCGGCTCTGAGCATTTCTGGGGGGCATGAACATGGGTTCAGGGGGAAAGAGATGAGCACTGAGGTTGGAAGGTGGGGGGAAGATTTTACGGATCTTTAAGCCGCACACAGGATTCTGGACTCTATTCTGAAGGTGATCAGATCCCAGTGGAGGGTTTTAAGCAGGGGTGAATGTCATGATGGGCCGTCCCCTTGAGATTCTGAAGTTTAGGGAAGATCATGGAGGTTGGAGTGAGGGGGGAAACTTGGGGGTACCCTGGTGGGGCTGGCAGTGTGGGGCTGGGAGGAGAGGCGGGTGGGTTCAAGAGCTCTTTAGGAGGGAAAGTGTGGCGGCAGAGGGAGGGACAGAGTTAAGGATGACGGCCACCAGTTTCCTGGCGGAGGCAGCTGGGAAGTAGAGACCCCTTGTCAGAGCTCCCCCAGCCCCACCGACCACCCTCTGGGAAGTCTTTAGAATTCCTGGGCCCCGAGGACAGTTCTCTGCTGCTATAGTTCACTGCTGCCCACTTGGCATTGCAGGGGCCTTACCAAGCCCAAGGCAAGGCCCACGTCCCGGGTCATGTCCCCCATCGATTCCCACCACTTAGCAGTGCCAGGTGCGTGGGGTCTGCTGGTAGGTGAATAGGTACCTGGCGGGGAGTTTCTCAGAGCAAAGGAGAGGCAGCGTCGCCTAGCGGGTAAGAACAGGGGCTCTCCGGGGCGCCTGGGTGGCTCAGTCGGTTAAGTGTCCGACTTCGGCTCAGGTCGTGATCTTTTGTCTTGTGGGTTGGAGCCCCAAGTCGGGCTCTGTGCTGACAGCACGGAGCCTGCTTGGGAGTCTCTCTCTCTGCCCCTTCGATGCTTTCTCTCTTTTAAAATAAATAAATAAATAAACTTTAAGGAAAGCAAAGAACATGGGCTCTAGTAAACCAGGTGCTTTGGGTTTTAGATCTCACCTCTGCCGCTCAGCGACTGTGCAGCCTGGAGCAAGCCGCATAGCCTCTCTGTGCTGCGGCCTCCCCGCCTGTAACATAATAATCATAGGGTTGTGGTGAGGATTCAGGGAGTTCAACCCTGCCACATAGTAAGTGCTCAGTAAATGTCCACGGTGATGACCACAAACCTTGGAATTCTGGTTTTCACAGACCTGTGTCTGCCGCACTTTCTGAGCTTGGGATGTGAGGCAGTGCAGCCCAGCTCTCAGCTGCGGTCTGTCTTTCATCCAAGAGGGGGCTGTCGGTCAAGGTGGCCGACAGGCAGAGGCGACCATTGGGCTAATGCAGCAGGAGGACCAGGGCGCCTGGGCGGCTCAGTTGGTTAAGCTTCGTCCAACTTCGGCTCAGGTCATGATCTCGCGGTTTGTGGGTTCGAGCCCTGCATCAGGCTCTGTGCTGATGGCTTGGAGCCTGGGGTCTGCTTGGATTCTGTGTCTCCCCCTCTCTTTGCCCCTCCCCCACTGGTGTTTTCTCTTTCTCTCAATAATAAATAAACATTAAAAAGAATTAAATGCAGCAGGAAGGCCGGCGATTGTCCCTCAGGGAAAATCCTTCTCAATGTTGGTGTCGGATCCGACACCCGTAAGTGGTGTCCCAGCAGAAATAACCTGCGTCTCTTATTTACGAGGCTGTTGGGGGAAGAGTCTAATAAAAGGCTTCCCCGGTGATTCAAGGTCTCCTGCAGCCCAGATGTCTTGCAGTCTCCCCATGGCCACCTGGACGCCTTCTATTTGCTTTGATTCAGCTTCTTTTTCGCTTTTTCCTCATCTGCTGGCCGATTCCCACTCCAGCTGAGAGCTTCTATTTTGGGAGTTTTCGTGGATAATTTAGTGGGCGGAAGCTCCCCCCACCCCCCGCCCCGCCCCAGCCTCCCTTTAAAAAAGGGAGAGTGCTCGAGAGAAGTGAAAAACAGTGGGTGGTTCAGTTCAAAAGGACAAAATATTTCTTGCCCTGGCACCGAGAGAGGAAAGAAATTGTCTGAGGAACCGAATAGCTAAACTAAGAAGCCGAGAGCTGCAGCCCAGAAGGGCAAATTAGGTGACTCAGCCTTGACTCCCCCGGCTCCGGTCCTCGTAGTGTTAAAGTGCTTTAAAAGGCAAAAATGCTTAACTGTGACAAAGAGTGGGCTCCACAAAAATGTGGCGAAGGCCAATTCTGCTGGGCTCCGAAAGGCGGCCCCCTCGTGGCCGTGCGGGGCACCTGTGGGCATCAGGACTCGCCTCCGGGGCCTGCCTGAGCCTGGGTGGGACCAAGTCTAAAATTATCCCCGATGATGAGTCTGGCAGAAGAGGACCCAGTGTGTGTGCGTTCCATGCCTTGCTTCTGGCCTCTAGGACCTTGGCTCCCAGCGAGGCCTCTGGGAGTAGGGGCTGTGGTACCAGCAACACGGGCTTTGTTGCCAGACGGAGTTGGGTTCGAGTCCAGGCTGGTTGCATGAACATCAACCTCAGTTTGCTCAACTGTAAATGGGGCTCACAGCACCAAGGCCAGAGGGAAGGTGAAACGAACGAGATCCTACAAAGAGCCTCTTGCTTGCGTGGCCCGGACAGTACAGCTGATTCTTTCTTTCTTTCTTTTTAAAAATTTTTAATGTTTTTATTTTTATTTACTTTTGAGAGATAGAGAAAGAGGGGCCGAGTGCAAGTGGGGGAGGGGCAGAGAGAGAGGGAAACACAGAATCCGAAGCAGGCTCCAGGCTCTGAGGTGACAGCAGAGAGCTGAATGCGGGGCTCGAACCCACAAACTGCAAGATCATGACCTGAGCCGGAGTCAGACACTTAACTGACTGAGGCCCCCCCGCCCCTGCCAGGCACCCCAAGCACAGCTGTTTCGGAAGCGGAGGCTTTTGGAGGCGGAGGGCACGGACTACAGGGTCAAACGGGGTCAATCCTGGCTTTAGCACTACTCACAACTTGACCATGGGAAGGTTTGTTTTGTTCTAGTGTATATTTTCAGCACTTATTATATGGCTGTACTGTCCTTAGCATCACATCCTTACATCAACTCCGAGCACGGCATTCATAGTGGCCCCGCTTGACAGAGCGGGTAAGAGACGCTGCGGAGCCGGCGGGGTGATTCCGGAGCCTGCCCTTGATTCTCCGCTCAGGTCGTCCAGCCCGGTGCTGCCCGCTAGAACTTTCTACAGCTGGATGGGAATGCTCTCCTCTGCGCTGTCCAAACTCGGTAGCAAATGGCCACGTGTGACTTTTGAGCACCTGGCATGTGGCTCACGCACCAAAGGACTGGTGTTTAGGTTTTATTTAACTGTTCATTATTTTGAGTTTTAATAGCTGCATGTGGCCAGTCACCATCTCAGCCCAGGGCCAGCCCCTCCAGGGTCAGGGTATCGTTTTGCAGAGAGTCAAGAGCAGGCATTGACTCGAACTCAGGGCTGGGCACACCGTAGTTGCCAAACTTAGGGCCTGCGACTCATAGGATTCCTAAGTCGAGCGAGCATCTTCAGAAGACAGTGGTTCACCGTCTGGCCTGCCGTCTGGATCGCGAGAGGAAGCGGAGTGTCCATGTGTATTCACGCCTGGGGTGACCAGCCGGGGCAGCCGCCCAAGACGTCCCGGTTTAAAGAGGGAAAGTCCTGAACCCCGGGAAGACCCTCAGCCCTCACAGACGAGGATGGTTTGGCGCCCTGTTCTTGCCTCAGACGACGGGGTGCACGCTCCTCAGGGAATGGGGCTTCCTCAACAGGCGCACGGCAGGAATCTCCTGGCCTCAGGCTGCAGCCCGTGTTTGCCATGTCAAGCAACAATCTGTGCTCGGCGTGCCTCAGTTTCCCGTTTGGAAAGTGGGGAAGGGAATCCCCTGCTTGCAGGCTGGCGGCAAGGAATTCAGGACAAGGTGGCACAAGGCCCGGGGCACGAGTAGCGGGTGGACAGGTGCGGCTGCTCTTGCGGGGAGCAGCGTCACTCAAGTCCCTGATGCCGTGCTGGCGGACGCAGGCTTCCAGGGCAGGTGGCTCAGGAGGCCGGGAGGGGGTGGGGGCTTTCTCCCTTGATAACAGCTCTGCAGCAGAAGTGGTCCGGCCGGGAGCTGGAGGACAGAGTGGTCCTGCAGATGGAGACGGCTCCTTTCAGTGCCCCTCAAAGCACCAGCCCATCTGTGAGGGGCCGGGGTGCTGATGAGTCACCGGCCAGAGTGCTCCCCACAGTTTTATCAACAGTGTCTGAAATGGCCATTTTCAAGGTTGGCTTTATCTGGGGGCCCAGGGTCCCCTCCAGCCCCCATCCCTGCAGGCAGGCAGAGGCCGAGCTGGGCTGCCTTGGACTCTGAGCATCTTGACAGCGGCACTTTCCCCACCCCCGCCGACCTCCCGGGGTCGGTGGCCTCTTGAGGGAGCCACGCGTGGCATCCCGCGGACCTTCCTCGGGACACCGTGCGAAGTTCATGACATCCCTTCCCTTTATTTTCCTGTTTATTCAGAGCATGTGTAAACACATGGGTTGCCTGGTTCCCGGGTCTCTTTGGCCATTTCATTCTTGCTGGAGCCTTTGAGCATCACTGGAAACCTTGGGTTTTCTAAATGAATCTAAAAATAAACTCTTTGAAAAAAAAAATCTTGGAGTTGGAGAGTTGACACAAGGCACCGTTATTTATTTCTTTTCCCTCCTTCTCCCCTCCCCCCCTCCTCCCCTTCCTCCTCTCCACCACCCCTGCAGGCAAAATATTGGGGCAGTCAGAGGCCCAGAGGGACCTGGAGGGGCCCTTGGGTCAGTGTCCGGGGGGCCTTGACCACCTGGGGTGTCGGTGTGAGCCCGGGGCAGCTTGCTCAGGGCGACAGGCGCGCTTGCAAAACGGGGGGCACAGGAGCGTGGGGCACGGGGTGCTAAGAGCCCCGCGCGGGGGGGGGGGCAGCGACCCCTGCAGACGGGAGCTCCCGCAGGGCCCACTTGGACGCCGCGCGCCCCCACCCTTCTCCTCGTCGTCGCCCGCCCCTGCTCCCTCTCCCCGACTTCTCTGCCGAACAATCAGGGACTTGTGCTGGCGGCCGAGGGAGCCACGGAGCTGGCTGGCCGCGGAGGAGGCGACGTCATGGATTCCTGACTGTGAAGTTTGCAGGAAAGCCCTTAGTTTTGGAGATGGCCGGGATCCAGCGGTTTCCATGGCGCTGGATAAACAGGAGGAAACAGTGAGGGAATCCCGTTATTTTACTGCATTGAAAGCCTATAAACACGGAGCGCGGGGAAGGAAGTCGCGTTCCCTCTCGAGTAAGCCCGAGCGCCCAGCCGCGCCGGGAGCGGGAGCCGGGAGCCGGGGGCCGGGAGCCGGAGCAGGAGCCGGGACCCGGGAGCCGGGACCTGGGAGCCGGAGCCCGAGCCGGGAGCCGGGAGCCCGAGCCGGGACCTGGGAGCCGGGACCTGGGAGCCGGAGCCCGGAGCCCGGAGCCCGAGCCGGGAGCCCCAGCCCGGAGGCGGCAGGCGCGCAGCCCCCGGGCCAGCCGGGCGAGCGCGCTGTCGCGAGGACGGCCCTCCCCCGCGGCGCGCCGATGCAGAGAGAGGCTGCGTTCAGACCGGGGCCCTGCCACCCGCTCCGCATCATGGGGTCTGTGGACCAAGGTAAGCGGGCGACTCGCCAACTGTTTCTCGGTCTTTCCCTCCTCCCGCCTTCCAGCCCTGTCCCTTTCGCTCCCCTCCTGCGGCGTTTCCAGCTTCGGGCCGAGGTCGCGGGGAGGCCGGGGGACTGCGGTCTCCCGGGGGCGCGCAGGTAGAGGGGCCCTGCCCTGGCCAGGAGGGGAGGCCGGGGAGCCAACTCTAGGCCACTCTGCGGGGGGCAGTGAAGGGTCGCGAGGCGGGATTCCCTAGGCCAGTCTGTCCCAAGGATTGTCCCCTCGGTGGGGCAGCGGGAGAGACTCCTGCTACTAACCGCCGGCTGCTTAACCCTTTCGGCCCTGGGCTTTTGACAGCCGATGCCATTCGGCTTCATCATCACCATCGCCGCCGCCACCACCATCATCATCTAGCTTTTTTTCTTCTTTTAGGAGAACACGCTTGGCATTCTACTGTATAATAGAGTCATGAGGATTTTGCTTTTTAACAGAGCAGCTGATGCCCTGGGACATTTAAACAACTCTGTTTCCCCCTTTTTGATGTGCCTGATGGATGCAGCCCCCCAGGCTCCGCTTTTAAGTGCAATGTACCATCAGTTTGTTTGGCGATCTGATTACACTCTACTTTAGGGGTTTCTGTCTCTCCCCCTCCTCTCGGAGTTCGCCCTGGAATCATACTATTGGACCGACCGGGAGGGGCTTCGCGTACAAGAATACGAGATGAAAGTAGCCATCTGGCCGGGATTGCGGAGGGCTCCCGGCCGCACACTAATGAAGCGGCTTTCAGAGAGGGATCCAGGCGGCGTGATGTGTCTTTCCGAGGCCAGCCCGGCGTGCAGTGGGGGGGGGGGGGGGGGGGCACTGCCAGAGGGCAGGACCGCAAGAGTTAAGTGAAATAAATATGCGTAGGAGGAGTTAGCCTTGTGTCATAAAATCGGAGTTGAATGTAGGTTTTGTGCTCTCTGTGGCTGATTAAAGTTCTGGGGCAAAAGAAATGACAATTTCAGTAAATAAACCTGAAGGGCTTTTTTTTTTCTTTTTAAACCAGAGTGAGGCCAAATGCCTTGGGTTAGGTGAACGGTGTGTTTTGCCACAGCAGACCTCAGTGACATATATTTTTAGCTGAGTTGCACTTTGGAAAAGCAAGACCCTGCCAGGGCTTTGAACATTTTTACTGGTACCAGTTTATCCTGTTCTGGCCAGCGGTCGAGCGCATGACAGAAGCGGCCCAAATACATTACTAACATCGCATCATCTGTAGAAGGGACACTGTCGGGCGGCTGACAGATCTCTTATGGACACGAGCTGGTTTTTACTGTCGTGCAAACCGGAAGGTGGTGTTTGATGTTGTGACGGTGGGGGTGGGGGGGCAGACTCACGTCGCATTCAGCTCTATCCAGAAGGAGAGGGAGCGAGGTTGGAGGAGAGACCGGGCTTCTGTTTCACTGTGTGGTCCAGCAAGGCTCACGCTTGATTGAGGCGGCTACATCTCGGCTCTGGGTTTATGAACCCGCTCCTCTCTCACGGTTCTGAAGGATGGGCGTTTTGGGTGTGCACACGCGTTGCCTCCCCTCCCTGGCGTGTACAGGGATTGTGCGTGCCGCTGTGAGTGCACGCATGTGGCCCACAGGGCGCCGCATTGTTCCCGGCAAACCACATGGAGCATGCCAGGGCAACTGGGCACACAGAATGCCATTCCAGGCATCGAAGACAGCTAGCGTGAGCCGCTCCCACCACGTCCTGCTGAGGGGGCTCCTGGGGGAAAATCTAATGCCCCTTTAAACTCAACGCCACCGCGGTCCTAGGAATAGACCTGTCGTTGTGTGCATGCAGATGGGTGGGGTCAGCAATAGTGGATAGAAATATTTGCATGGTAAGAAAATCCGGACCTTGCCAGGCAGCGTTGGGTCAAGGTCCTGGGGAAAGGCTGAAGATCTGGAAGAGGTGTGTTCAGTTTTATCTGAAGTGGGAAGATGGAAAGTATTTTAGGAATAAACAAACCCAGGGTGAGCTCTGCTCCCTCCCAGCCCCAAACTCCCCGTCTTCGGTTTGGATTAGGATTGCTGCTTTGCCACATTGCAGCTGTGTGATCTTGGGCAAGGGACTTAACCTCTCTGTGCCCTAAATTTCCACATCTGTGAAATGGAGCCAATAATAGCGCCTCCCTTATAAGTTGTTGCGAGATTCAGTGAGGTGACGCAGGTACAGCACCTACAATGCTGTGCTCACAGTCAGCACTTGGTAAACATTGGCTGCGATCCCTTTTACAGTAAAGATGCAAAACAGTGACATCGCAATGTGGAAATTGGATTTCACAGCAAAAATTCTTTGAAGAGACGCGGTGCTTTAAATCTCTCAAGGTGCTCTTGTGACTTTTCGGAGCTTCCCAGTGGCGCAGGTTGGGCTCAGATCACGGTTTGCAAAGCAGGGTTCCTCATCTGCAAAGGGGATAATGATCGCCATGCCCCAGTGGGGCGTCATGAGCGTCACATGAAATAGGCGCACGAAACGCTTACCTCCAAGCTCATAACTAAGTGCTGTGACTGCCTGACTGTTGAGGACACGAGAGCTGCTATGACTAAGGCCACACGGCAGGTTTGTAGCGCACTGCCCGGCACACGACGGTGCTGAGGGCAGACGGATGGGCCACTGGCGGGGTGTTTTAGAAGGATTCAGTCATTTCATCTCCAGGGTAACTGCATCCGCGTGGTACGTGTACAATCATTGTCTTCTTCATGGAGGAGGGAAGGGGGGCACAGAGAGGTGCTGTAACTGGCCAAGTGTTACCCAGCAGGGAAGTGGTAGAGCCACAGTTTGAATACAGCCTCTCTACCATATGCTCTGTTGTCTCTGGAACTCATTAATATTAAAAAAATTTAATGTTTATTTTTGAGAGAGCGAGAGAGAGAGAGAGGGAAGCACAGAATCAAAGCAGGCTCCAGGCTCTGAGCTGTCAGCACCGACCCTGACGTGGGACTCGAACCCACGAACCTTGAGATTATAAACT
Organism: Mungos mungo; assembly: GCA_004023785.1. Classification (NCBI taxonomy): domain Eukaryota; kingdom Metazoa; phylum Chordata; class Mammalia; order Carnivora; family Herpestidae; genus Mungos; species Mungos mungo. The sequence continues at coordinate 68,168 of PISW01006440.1, read as the reverse complement.
GAGCCAAAGTTGGATGCTTAACTGACTGAGCCACCCAGGTGCCCCTGGAACTCATTCATATATTATTACAACTCTTTATAATACCGTTTGACATATGAGGAAACTGAGGCAGACCCGACCCTGGTCCTGGGCTCTTTTCCCAGCGCCACATGGCTCCTTGACATATCCCAGAAGGGAAAGAGACAGGTGTAGGGAGGATGGGGAGGGAACAGGCATGTCATTAGAGACAGGGAAACTGAGGCAGCAGCTGACTTGTTTCAGTTGTGGGGTGAGTCTGGGAGGGCTCCCTGCCTTGTCCCAAGGGAACGGAATCATGGTGTTTCTACTTCCACTGCAGAAGGAACAGCCCCATGACTGCCAGGAGGCTCCTAAGTCAGCGCTGCCTTCTGGCTGCGCTGGACAGAGACCGCTCCGAGGGCCCCTCCTCCCGGCTAAGCCTTCCTGTCCTAGCTCGTCACCTCCCTGACCCCAACAAGCCCTTCGGGGCTCTCTCCCTCTTTCCCAGAACTTCAGAGAGAAGCACTCACTTTTCCAGATGCTCCTCCGACCACCTTCTTTAAAAACTTTCCTTAACTGGATTGTAAGCCCTCTTAGCACAGGGGCCAGGTCTATTTCTGGGACTGCAGCGGGGCCCACGTAACATTTCTACACTGGAGGGGTCAGTAGCTTGAGATCCAAGGGATCTGAGTTCAAATACTGGCTCTGCCACTTGCTAGCTGCATGACCTTCACTTTCCTGTGTCTCAGTTACCCCACGTTGAAAACGATGTCGGTCATAATACGCAGAGTGATAACTAGTATATTTAACAACTGGGCATCAGCCAGTCAGAAGAGCAGAAGCAGGGTCCCCACATGCTCCCCTGCTGGGTCAGGCTTCAACCCTTTATCTGCTGATTTGCAGGGAAGGTCCCAAGGCAGCAGAGACCTTTAGACGGGGTGGGGGCAATTCTTTATTAATCTATGGAGAGTGTCAGTCTTTTAATAAACAATATGACCCTCAAAGTACCTATTTCAAAATAATCGCTGTCCTTATTACTGTCTAATTCACTAGCTCAATATTGACCCCCCCCCCCCAATCCAAGTTAAAAAGCCAATTGCCAAGTGCTTCCATCTGCGCTTTCTTGTTAGATGCATCTCCCTTCCTGTGTGTACGAGGCATTGTGTGTTTCCCATCTTACCTGGAAGGAGCCGGGCAGCTGTCCATTTTTGTTCCTCTGTCAGAACAGGGATTTGAGACTCTGACCGCCCAGACCGGACTGGGCGCCCCCGCCCTGTGCTGGTCACAGTGGGGCGTAACTGTCCGTGCTTGGCTCATGTCTTCTTTCAGACTTCTACTCCAGAAAGCAGGAACCACAGCTGTCTTGTTCAGTCCTTCGGCCTCAGTGCCTTGAGCAGTGCCTGGCACTGAGTAAGTGCTTGGTGCTTTTTTGTATTAAATGGGTGGACGGATGGATGGATGGATGGAAGGACGGATAGATGGATGGTACACAGTATGGGTGATGTGACTTGTTAGGGCCACAGAACTAAGACAGACTCTGGAGCAGGGTGTCGTCTTCTTGTTCACTCTCTTTGGCCTCCTTTTCACGACAATGGTGGCCTTTGACTTTTGCATTTTCCCACCTGAGGCTGCTGACCTCGACAAGGTCTGCAATGAATCAGCTCCAAAGACAGTGGCAGCAGTGGCCGCTTGCCGACTGCCAACTATGGGCCAGGCACCCTCCTAAGGGTTTTGCACGCACCACCGCATTAGCCTCACACCGGCCGGAGAGCTGTCGTGCCCTTCCTGCACGAGGGGGTGCAGTCGCCCCTCCCAGGGTCCCACGGCTGTGTCACAGAGGCTGCATGCGAGGCGCCTGCCCTGCTGCTCCCTGTTACGTGAGGCTGAGGATTGTAACAGCGAGGTGACCTGTGTTCTCTTTCACACGCACTCTGTGTGGCCAAGCACTTTACCCATCTTATCTCAGTGGCTTCTTGCAAACCCCCCAAGAGGCTGGTATAGAATATGATCCCCGCTTAGTGATGAGGAACCTGACACGGGGGGTAGTCAAGGCGTCCTGATGGCCGGCCTGGACCCTGTGGATGCCCGGAGCTTGGCCTCTAATGGCCCATGGTCCTGACCCCACGGCTTCCTGCAGCAGGGCCTCGCAGCAAGATGGTGAGCAGGGGAGGGGCCACACCCCCTACAAGGACCCTCCACAATGTTTCAGGCGGGGTGGGGGTGGGGACTTCTCCCTCCTTCCACCTTGACTTTCTGGGCCGCCCAGTAACCTTGGGCAGCCCCCACCCCCTGACGTGTGGTTCTCTCCAGCACAAAGGACCTGTTCAGGGGCCCATTTCCTCAGAGCCTCTCTGGGCGGCCAAGGCTCTGCTGATGCTCCTTTGGAGACTCCGGTGCTCCCATCTCTGGCACTGTTGCCAGAGCTGGTCTGTGCCTGCCACACTCGCCCCTGTGCACACGTGCCACGTCCCTCTGCCCGCGCCAGCCTGGTCCCCTGTGTTCCCTCCCTTCACACCTTCCCTCGAGGCCCAGCTCATTCTCGCCTCCTCTTAGACGTTCCCTTGACCATTGAGTTCATTTTCATCAGCAGTTTTGGAGCGTCTGCTGCGTGCTGGTTACCATCCCAGCTGGGGACAGAGCCGTGAATGAGACAGTCTGTCCTCATGAGGCGAGCGGCAAGCTAGTGAGCCCAGGAGTGTCCGAGAGAGTTTCAAACGGGGTCAACTGCTGGAGACCAGAGTAGGAGAATGGAGCTGGGAATGACTTGGTGTGAACATGTATGCATGCATGCGTGCGTGTGTGCGCACGCACATGCGTGCATGTGTATGTGCACTAATGTGTGTGTGCATGCATGTGCACGTGTGTTCCTGTGCGCACGCATGTGTATATATGCATGTGTATGCATGTGTGCAATGCATGCGTGTATGTGTGCGCACATGCGTGTGCACTAATGTATGTGTGTGCATGCATGTGCATATGTGCACACATGTGTTCATGTGTGTATGCAAGTGTGTATGTGTATTGTGCATGCGCATACAGGTGTGTGCATGTGCGCATGTATGTGTATGCATGTTCGTGTGCATGTGTTTATGAATGCGCACATGTGTATATGGCCATGCATGTATACGTGTATATGTGTGTGGGCATGTGCGTGTCCATGTGTGTATATGTGCATGTGTATATGTGTGTGGGTAATGTGTGCATGCGCATGTGTGCAATGTGTGCATATATGTGTGTATATGTGTATGTGATGTGTATATACATGTGTGTACACGTGTGCATGCACACATGTGGGCAGTGTGTACACGCATGTGAGTATGTGTGTAATGTGTGCATACATGTGTTTACACATGTGCGTGCACATATGTGGGCAGTGTGCACATGTATGTGAGTGCCCGCACATGCGTCATGTGCACATATGTGTGCATACGTGTACATGCACATATGTGGGCAGTGTGTACATGCGAGTATGTGTGTATAATGTGTGTATACATGTGTTTACACATGTGCATGCACATATGTGGGCAGTGTGTACATGCATGTGAGTATGTGTGCGCGTGCACATGTGTACGCATGTATGTGCGCACGCCTGCGTGGTGGGTGGAAGTGTTCGTCTCCTATGGCTCCCCTCACACGTCACCACAAACTGGGCGGCTTAGAACAACAGAAATCCATTCTCGCACAGCTTCGGAGACTAAAAGTTTAACATCGAGGTGTCGGCGGGGCCGTGCTCTCTCTGAAGGTCCGGGAGGGCCCCTCCTCGTCTCTCCAGCTGCCGGGGGCCCCGGCGGTCCTCGCTTGCAGATGCACCCCTCCCCCCCCCGGCTCTGCCTCTGCCCTCACAGGGCCTTCCTCCTTGTGGGCGTGTCCCTCCTGTTCTCGTAAGGATACCGGGCCCTGGATTCAAGCCTTTAGTTCTAAGGAACTCATCCTAACTCCATTACGTCTGCAAGGACCCTATTTCCGAGAGAGACCACATTCACAGGTACCTGGGGTTAGGAACCGAACATATTTTTGGGAAGAGACACAGCGCGTCTCTGAGTTAGATGGCTAATTCAGACCGAATGGCCCCTCTCTCTCTTTAATAAGATGTCTTCTTCACTGACTTCTCAGTGGCCTGGGGTCTGCCTGTGAAGGGTCTGGGGGAAGAGCATCCAGGCAGAAGGAAGAGGCCCCGAGAAGAGAGATGTTCTTGGAACATCCGATGAACACGGGAAAGCCCGTCCGCGGGGCCGGAAAGGGCCGGAGAGCGAGAAAGGGGAGGAGATCATGGAGGCAAGCCAGGGCGGGAGCTGCTTGAAGTTCATTCTCAGGGTCGTGGGGAGGCATTCGGGGGGTTTAGCAGCAGCAGAGGCTGTGGTCTCGTTAACCCTTGTAAGGCTCATGCTGACCACTCGGTGGAGGACAGCCTCTCTCAGGAACGAGTACGTGCTCCCAATGGACCCGAGAGGCCCGGGTGGCAGACGGTGATCGGGACCGCATGGGGCAGACGAGGTGGGGACAGGGGTGCTTTCCAGTCCACAGAGCGTGAGCCTCTGTGATTCCCAAACTATGTTCCCTTGAGCCCTGGGCGCCTGCAGGGGGAACGGTCCCTGTTTTTGGCGATGGGGGGAAGGGAGGTGCTGTTAATATTGTGAATAACACAAACCACTCAGACGCATCTGCCCTCGGTCCAGCCGAGATGCCCCGCCTTCGTCCCCTGCTATCACTGGGAGTCATAAGACTGTTTTTCAGCGTTTCATCTCGGTCCAAAATGTCCCTTAGCAAATCCGCCCTTAGTTAATAACGGAGGAGCAGTGTGACTCAGTAATGAGTGTCAGACTGTGAGGGACAAAACCATTTCCGTGGTGGCCTGAGTGACTACAGAAGTGACATCGAATCTCCTCTGGGCCTCGTTTCCTTAAGTGAAAAGGGGGTGATAGTGATCTTTACACATGGGGGGAGCGGGGCGCGTGGAGGTTCAAAGATCACGTCTGCGACGCCCTCGGCATATATAGAAAGTGGTCAGTTCGTGTTAGCTGCCATTTTATTGTTTTAAATTCAAGTTAGTACTTTCCTTCAGCCTCAGAACCTTCAAGTCTGTCCTAAAGGGACCCATTGTCTGCCAGGCCTCTGGGGTCTTTTCCGTGGGTCCAGGTGACCTACCTTAGTCACTCACCCCGTGGGTTCAGACGTGTGTATGAGCGTCTACCAGATGCAAGGTACCGGCTAGGCCTTGGGGAGAAGGTCCAGGATCTAGAAGACGTGCTTGTTTGCTTCCGAAAGTCAGAGGAAGATTTTTCTTTTTGTGAAGTTGGGGAGACAATCCTATGTGAAGCCAATTACATGCTAAATTGCTGCAAGTTTCCGTGAGATCTAGTGATCATTTTGACAGAGATGTGAGAGAGAGAGAGAGAGAGAGAGAGAGAGAGAGGGCAGGAGCGGATGCCTGGGGCCTTTCCCGGGGGCCAGGGTGTGAGGCTGATGGAGGGGAGCTCCGAGGTCCCCGAAGCCAGATGCTGTCCCCACACTCCCTGACTTCAAAGAGCACGAAGGGAACGCAGTGATTTCAGTCTGCAGAGGCTGCAGCAAGGGAGAGAGAGTGGACGCGAGAAACACAGTCCCCGGGAGGCTCGGTCGTCTGGGGGGACAGCCCGGGTGACAGAAAGGCAGAAGGCAGATGGCTGAGACATGGTTGTGCAGGATGGGCAGACAAACCGATGCCCTGTCCCCTCACCAGCCAGCCTGCTGCCTGCCTTTAAGGCTCCAGCAGCAGAGGAAGCCCCCCACCCCACCCCCCGCCCCGTGACAGAAAGATGGTGGCACCTGCTGCTTAATTAAAGGCGGGGACCTCCGTGTGCGAGGAAGGTGAGTTTGCCCACAGGCGCCCCTGCTAAGGATCAGTTCCAGAGGCAGAGGGGAACGTGCCAGGAAGCAGGGCGTCCAGAGGAGAAACACAATCAGGACATACTGGCTGAGCTGGGACCAGGTGGGAGGAGTCAAGAGCTCAGAAGCGGGGTCTCAGGCTCACAAGCTCACGGGGACACAGGGCAGCCGGGTGGGGCCGTGGTGGCCTGAGAGCAACAGAATCATCTGACGGGGCAGACCTGACTCTGCTCCAGCTGACTGGTCCATGGGGGACCATGGGTCTGCTGTGGCCAGGTCTTCTTGTTTTTCTTTTAGAAGATACTAGAAATATGGGGGAGGGGGGCGCCTGGGTGGCTCAGTCGGTTAAGCCTTCAGCCTCAGCTCAGGTCATGATCTCATAGTTTGTGAGTTCGAGCCCCATGTCGGGTTCTGTGCTGACAGCTCAGAGCCTGGAGCTGCTTTGCATTCTGTGTCTCCCTCCCTCTCTGCCCCTCCCCTGATTGTGCTCTGTCTCTGTCTCTCTTCATCTCTCTCTCTCAAAAATAAATAAACATTAAAAAGATTTTTTAAGAATGATGTAGATGGCTGGGCGGCATAGAGGTCAGGTCTCAAACCGTCTTGCTGGTCCCACGAATTCATCAGGCGCTCATTCCTGAAAATGGCTTCAGAGGGGGTGGAGGGGGCAAAACATAAGGACATACCACAAGATGCTATAATTGAGATGAGTAATATTTTAAAAATCAAAATTGATGTCAAAAATCTGTGCTAAACCAAAAATAAGAATAAAAATTTTAAATAAAGAAAGGAGCAGTATTACTCAGTTTTCCTTTGCCTCAGGCTCCGGTGTGGTATTAATACTACCGATTCTGTCTTTGTAAGATTTGTAATAGTTTGCTTGCCATGGTTTTTTTTTTACATTCATTTTGATTTTTTTAATTAAAAAAAATTTTTTTACGTTTCTTTATTTTTGAGAGAGAGTTAGAGACAGAGCATGAGCCGGGGAGGGACAGAGCGAGAAGGACACAGAATCTGAAGACAGGCCCCAGGCTCGGAGCTGTCAGCACAGAACCCGACGCGGGGCTCGAGCTCATGAACTGTGAGATCACGACTTGAGCCGAAGTCCGATGCTTAACTGACTGAGCCACCCAGCTGCCCTCATTCATTTTGATTTTTAAAAATATTTTACAGAAATACCATTTATTTGGTTGCTGGGATTTCGGTCACTTCTTGAGTCAACCTCAGTTGACTTATCTGAGTTCCAATGCAGCCATCTATAAATTATCATATTAGCATCTGGGTGATCATCCCAGGACATGCTTGATTTGAGGCAGGATTGTTTCTGGAATCTGGGGACGGATGTTCCTACTTTTTGGATTAGACTTAAAAAATGTTTCCCTGCCTACGTTTCATAGTCAAGCTTTATCACATGGGCGTTGTCAAGTGTGGAGTTCGTAAGGACAATTTGTGACTTATTCATTGAATTCTGCCGTCATGCCTGGCCGTGTCATTTTGCAGAGCCCGTATAAAGTGGAAGTGTGCAGCCCCATGTTAAAAATTTAAGAAAAGGGGCGCCTGGGTGGCTCAGTCGGTTGAGCTTCCAACTTCAACTCAGGTCATGATCTCACAGTTCGTGGGTTCGAGCCCCGCATCGGGCTGTGTCTGTCAGCTCAGAGCCTGGAGGCTGCTTTAGATTCTGTGTGTCCCTCTCTCTGCCTTTCCCTGCTCATGATCTGTCTCTCTCTGTCTCTCAAAAATAAATAAATGTTAAAAAAAAATTAAAAAAAAATTTAGGAATGTTAAGATGCTTACAGCAGAGCATTAGCTTAAGTGCGGGGTCCCTCTGAGCACGGGGTCCTGTGTGACTTTACCGGTTGTGTCCCATGAGGACGGCCTGGCTGCCCCTTGGGCGAGTGTCAAAGAATCCTGGATTATCAGAGCCAGAATGGGGGCTCAGGTGTTATCCAGACCACTCCCCCATCTTCTAGATGGAGAGACTGAGGCACAGAAAGGCCAGGTGGCTTGCTTGAACGTTGCAGAGTGAGTTAGAGAAAGAACTTGGATTGGATCCTGGGCCTTCCAGCTCTGGAACGTTCCTTATTAAGCCAGAAGGTCACCCCAGCCTTGGTCAAGCATTTATGTTTTCAGGACTATGGGTGCCATTGACCTTCAGGGAGTCAGTGGGGGCGGGGGCAGTGGTGATTGAATTTAGATGTACCAGTCTTATTTTTTTTTGGAGAGAGAGAGAGAGAGAGAGCGTGTGCACAAGCCAGAGAGAGAGGGAGAGAGAGAGAATCTCGGGCAGTTCCACATCAGCGCAGAGCCCAACGCGGGACTCGATCCCATGGCCCTGGGATCATGACCTGAGCTGAAATCAGGAGTTGGATGGTCAACCGACTGAGCCACCCGGGCGCCTCCAGTCTTGCTCTGATAACCCCAGGCACATATTTTCTATAATAGGACGTATTTCTAGAAGTGTTTCTCTCTTTTTTCTTTCTCACACACACACACACAAAAACCCCCCAAAACCAAAAAACATGTACAGGCAGCATTTCCCTGAAGCCACTGTGTCAGATGAGACGTTTCTCTTATAAAAATGATTACAGGTGTCATAACCACGCTGGAGGTTGGGCCGCCGATTGTGCAAAAACGCAATTTACGTCCCATTAAATGAGGAAAGCTGGGCCCAGGTGCCCCTCCCGAAGCAAGCTCACGTGCGGACTGGTCTCTCAGGAGAAGCTCTGATGGGCACTGTTTCCTTCCTTCCTTCAGCTCAGCTGCCTTTTGTGCCCCTGCCATGTGCTGGGCACCGTTCTAGGGTCTGGGGCTATGGCCAGAGGGCAGGATGCCTGGGGAACTTTGAGTTTTGGACAGTGAATCATATTTGGTTTAAATAGGTCCCATGCAGCGGCGCGTGGGTGGCTCAGTCGGTTAAGCTCAGCTTAACTCTTGGTTTCAGCTCAGCTCATGGTCTCATGGTTCATAGGATCGAGCCCCATGTTGGGCTCTGCCCTGGCAGCACGGAACCTGCTTGGGATTCTCTCTCCCCTCCGCTCTCTGCCCCTCCCCCATTCATGCTGTCTCTGTCTCTCTCAAAATAAAGAACGAAACTTAAAATAAATAATTCCCATATAATACACGGAACATACACTAAAAAATGTGTTGTTCATCTAAAATTGAGATTTAACTGCGTGTTCTGTATTTTTAATCTGCTAAACCTGACAACCCTAGGTGTACCCGCGAACAAAGCAGACGGACATCCTTGCCCCGGTGGGGCTTACATCCAAGTGAGAAGAACAGGCAGTCAACAGATGAAGAAATGTACAGATGAGGACAATATGCTATAGAGATGAAGGCTGTGAGGAACCCAAAGCAGGTGCAGGGCCAGGGAACGCCAGGGTGTGCTGCTTTTATTGGGATGGTCATGGAAGGTCTTTCTGGGAAGTGACGTTTGAGCTGAGGAATGAACAAGGTGAGGCAGCGGCCTGACAATTATCGGCAGCTGTGGTTGGTGCCAAGGCCCTGAGGTGAGGCCATGCTTGGCACCGTCAAGGAACAGGTGGACGATGGGGTGGCAGAAGTGAGAGTAAGAGAAGGGGGAGATGATTTCCAAGGAGAGCTGGGGTTCGGGGCAGCTTGGCCAGGGCCTCGTAGGCCAAGGTCTTTGTACTGAATTCTAGACACAATGGGAAGCCACAGGAGGATTGATCAGATCTGTACTTTGAAAGGATCGCCCTGCCTGCAAAAGCGGAAGTGGCAAGACCAGGGCAGGGGAGGGGGTGGGGGAGGGGAGGGTACTGTAGTTGTCCCAGGACGTGGGTTCTTGGGGAGGGAGGAAGAGGCCGTGAGGTGACGAGAAATGGGCGGGGCTAGGTTTCATTTTGAGGATGGAGATGCCTGGATTGGCCGTGGGTTTGCACGGGGGGTGTGAGAACACGAGAGGGGGCCGGGCTAGGGGTAACCAGGAGCATCAGGCCAGAAGGTAGAAAGGAGTGAACAGTGAATGCGTCCCTCCAGGGCCCATCTGAACGGGCCCCGGGACTCAGGGCCCAGGGGCCAGGGCTCCTCGGACACTTGTGTTCATTCAGGGGGGATCGAACTGGGCTGCATTTCCAGAGGAGCCTAGGAGGGGAAAGGATGGACAAAGGACCTGGGTACATACGTTTGTCCCTTGCGTGCTGCCTCCATTTTCCATCCTCCCTCTAGGGCTGCAGTCCACGCTCCCGGTACCCCTTGCCTACGCGGTCACGGGCGCTTCCTAATCGGTCTTCCTCACCGCAACCCTTTACCCTGCAGTTTCTTCACCACACAGAACCCAAGCAATTGTTTAAAAACTTGAATTTGATCTTGTCACACGCTGCCTGATCCTGTTCTACTGTTCCCATTACTCCTAGGTCCAGAATTCTCCACGTGGTCCCAGGGCCCCCAGTTACCTCCCAGCCTTACCTCACACCTTCCTTCAGATCCCTGAGCACCTGCCACTCCAGGCTTCCTTCAGTCCTGCCAACACTTCATACTTCCTCCTGCCTCAGGGCCTTTGCACACATACTTTGCCAGCTGGCTGTTAGTTCTGCCCCTCACTATTCTGGTCTCTGCTGAAACATCACCTCCTAGGGAAGCCTTCCTTGAATTCCCTACCTACATCAGGTTTCCTTGGTGTACGCCCGTGGCACTGTCTCCTTTGCTTCACGGCACTTACTCCTCAGTGCGCAAGTATACATTGGGGTCAACGCTCGTTGAATTGAGCCGAATTCCTGGGCCAGGGTCAGAACGGCACAGTGTGTGATTAGAAGTTTCAAGCTCTCGGGGCTTCGTGTGGGAAAGGCTGGAGAAAACCAGAGAGGCTGCGGGCTTCTGCAAGGAGGTCAGCCGCAGGGCAGAGGGAAGGTTGACAGAGCTGCACTGTCACGGCCTCCGTTCTCTCCCCCGCCCCGGGATGGCCACTAAATGCATAAAGGTCACGCATTCTGCTCCCAGTCCTTGCTCCTCGGAGCACAGATTATTTATTTTGGAATTGGAAACATGTCTGCCCCCTCAACCCACCCCCACGCTTCAAGGTGGCCCTTGGAGAAGAAACGCCTCTCACCTCCCCCTGCTTCCGCGGAGGCTGGGGGCGGGGCCTAGTCTGAGCCTCTTCCCTTGGAAGAGTTCGGATTGTGGGGGCGCAGATTCCAAACCTTAGAAGATTTTAAAATATATCTTCTGTTCAAAGCAACAACGGAGGCAGCTAGGGTCTTAGTTAGACCGGCCCGAGCCGCCCGTCCTCAGGCGGAAGTCCTGGCAGCACGGTGTCAGTCATTAGGTGCTCTCCTCTCATTGTCTCAGCTTTTAAAACATTTTTTAAACATTTATTTATTATTTTTGAGAGACAGAGAGAGCTAGAGCATGAGCGGGGGAGGGGCAGAGGGAAAGGGATACACAGAATCAGAAGCAGGCTCCAGGCTCTGAGCTGTCAGCACAGAGCCTGGCGTGAGGCTCAAAATCATGGACCTTGAGATCATGATCTGAGCCAAAGCCGGATGCTTCACCGACTGAGCCCCCCAGGCGCCCCGTCATCGTCTCATCTTACTGGGTGTCTCAAGGGGATGTTGTTCGGGGAAGCACGGAGGCTCCTGCTCTAACAGCTGGGAGGCCAGAGTAGCCCTCAGTGAGGAGGAGGCTTACAAAGTCTAAGCAACTTATGCACACAGCAGAGTTAAACTCCCTTTTTCCACCCATCCCTCCATCCCTCCACCCAAACATCCACTTTTCTAGTGAGCCATTGATTGGTCCATCTACCATCCTCCCAACAATCCTCTTCCATCGACTGATCAATTGATCTAGACGCCTATTGATTAATCCATGTAAACATCCACTCTTTCATCCATCCATCCATCCATCTCTCCACCCATCCATCCATCTCTCCACCCATCCATCCATCTATCCACCCATCCATCCATCTCTCCACCCATCCATCCATCCATCCACCCATCCATCCATCCATCCATCCATCCATCCATTCAAACCCCCACTCTTCCACTCATCCCACTATCCATCCACACATCCACTGGACAGAAAGCCATGTATGAGTGGGGGCAGTGATGACTCCTGCCTCAGTAGGCCTCACAGGCTAGAGGAGATGAAATTCTCTGATCAAGCCAGAGTCATTCACCCACTTTTTTGCCAGAGGAGGATAGGACAGCTGGGTTGACAGTTGTGCCGAAATCGTGTCAAGAGTAGCTTCCCCCAAGGAGCACCCTGGGGTGCTGTTGTCAGAAGCAGGGAATGATTCCAGGTCGGCAACATCAGCAGATGTGCACTTGATGAGGGGCATTGAATCATTATGGGCAGGGGATGAGAACAGACACACCCAGGTGACAGCGGCCCTTCTGTTTTCCTACAGCATCAGGGCAGGCTGGCTCCTCTGTTTGTCCCCAACCACATTTCAGGGTCCTAAGGACCCGAGAGCACCCACCTCCTTCTAGAGACTTGGCTGTAGGTGTCCCAGTCTGTGTCATCACTCTCCCCTCCCCCATCTACATTTATCAGATGCCCTAAGATGTTTGTTGGATACACTCAGTGTAGCCGTACTTATCATTAGGGATCAGTGAAGAGGGTCGTTTTCTGCTCTGAGAACCAGAAACTCTGGTTTCCGGAAGCCTGGAAGTTGGCAAGTCCCGAGCCAGACGTGGGTCCCTGAAATGAGTCTAAACCAGTGCTTGTTGCCCCTGGCCACACACTAGACACATCTAGGGGAGCGCTTGCTCAGCCCTAACGCCCAGGCCCCGTGCTCAAACATTCTGATTATTACTGGTCTCCGGTGGGGCCCAGCCCCTGAATGTGTCAGCCGCTATCCAGGTGATTCTAATGCACAGCTTGGGTTAAGAATCACGGGTCTCGGCGCAGTTTGGAAACCGCTATTCACTTCTGAGTCTCTTTGCTTCCGGGACGCACGCATAATGGGTACAGAGACGCTGCCCTGTGGAGGGCTGCAGCCCCGGGATCTGCAGCGGGTCAGGCACCTAGCAGGTGCTCAGGAAATCTTTGTGGAATGAATGACCGTCGCTAGGTTTGCACAGATGCCTTCACGGAGCAGAGCGGTGAGAATGTGAAGGATGCAGTCCTCAGTTCCTTCTGGCACACGGGGAAGGATTTGAGCCATTCCCCGTGTGAGGTCAAGTCGTGGCTCTCTGGGAATCCTTGAACCTCTCCCATCTAATCTTCTGATCCCGAGTCTCAGCACTGGGTGCCCTTTAGATTCACCTGAGGTCACTGAGAAGAAAAAAAAAATTGTGCTCTCAGAGGACCCCGGATTCTTTCTCAGGTCCTGGGGAACTGCGTGCAGGAGCATACGGGTGACCGAACTGTAGGTCAGTTCACGCCACAGCTATGGGCCCCCGGACGCACCTGCAGACTCGGGCTGCAGTAGAAGGGATTGTTTCCCCCTCCCCGCCACTTAGAGAAGACAGGAGGGAGATTGCCACCAGCTGGGCAGCGCTACAAGCGGCAGCGGCTTTCCCGGTCGGTCCTGGGTCCCGCAGAGCGCGCCGCCTCGCCGCGGGGAGGGTGGCAGGCGGCGGGGCCCCCGGCGTGGCCCCAGGGGTGGCCGCAGCCGGCGGGCGGTCGCCTTCCTCCCGGGCGCCCGCCTCCCCCGCCCTCGCGCCCTCCCCCGAGGCCCCGGTGGCGGCCCCGCCCCCGCCGGCCCGGCCGCCCTGTCCCCGCCTCCCCCTCCGCGGGGCCGCAACAGGTGCCTCCCGGAGCAGGAAGCTCGCGCCGCCGCCGCCGCTCCCGCCGCTCAGCTCCCCGGACGCGTCCAGGAGCCGCTGCGCCCGCGCGCCATCCCCGGGCCCGCGTGCGTCCCCGCGAGGACAGCGACCCCGCCACTCCCGCCGCCTCTCCGGGCCCGCTTCCGGCCCCCGGCCCACCCCCGGCGAGGGGCCCAGGAGGAGGCCGAGGCCGCGCTCGCCCACCCGCTCCCCCGGCCCCGCCACCCTCCCGCCGCTTTGCGCGCCATGGACGCCCCCCCGGAGCAGCAGCCCGACCCCGACGGCGGGGACGCCCCCGGCCACGAGCCCGGGGGCAGCCCCCAAGACGAGTTCGACTTCTCCATCCTCTTCGACTATGACTATTTGAATCCTATCGAAGGTCGGTGGAGGCTCCCCTGGCCTGGCCCCCTGAGCCCGGGCGGGGGCTTGGGCCTGCGGAGTGGACACAGGACCCCTGTGTGCTCTCGATGTCACACTTCCCGGGGCGGGCGGAGGGAGGGGTGCGTCTCCGCAGGTGAGAGGGAGGGCTCGAGGCATCTGGGACCGCTGCCACCCTTAGGGGGCGGTAGGCTCACTCCTGCCCAGTAGGGCGGCAGGCTGCAGTTACGCGAGACTCCTCCCTGGGGGTCGCCACCGGTAGCCAAGCTAAAGGTGGCAGGGGGCTCAGCTGGCCCCCAGCTGCAGGGTCGTCGTAGGAGGAGGGAGGAAGTGATTTGCCTCTGGACGGAGGCGGGGAGAAAGCCAGAGACTGGAGTTAGCGGGAGGGAACTGGTGCCCAGAGAGGGCTCACAGCGGATTCTCCTCTTTGAAGAGCCGCTGGGAGTGGAGTTTGTTGGGGACTTTGCGCTGAAAGTGACAAAGGGGTTGTCTGCGTCTGATGGTGGAGGGTGGCGTGCTTTCACTCCCGTTTGCTCGCTGGTTTCTGCTGCCAGCCTTTGCGAGTCCCCCTCAATGGGTCAGTCTGAGCTTTGTTAAACAGTGATCCCTCCCCCACGGGCCTAATGGAGGGATGGAGGCTGGCCTGTGGATTCGATTCGGGAAGAAGCCTGCTCTTGCCTAAACTAGCTGTCAGTCTGTGTGTGGAAGTGCCCTGTGTGGCCGGGGACTTCCCCAGGCTGGGCCACGGCTTCACATGGTGAACAAGGGCATTTGTCTGTAGAAGAAGAAGGTCGCATGCTCAACCTCGCTGTATTTTTCTGGTTAGCAGGTTGTCTTGGAAAAAAAAACAACAACCCCTGACCAGGCTTCCTGATTTTGACAGCCCAGCCCAGCCCAGGGCTTGTCGAAGCCTCTGGGGCAGGCCTGTTGGTAACTTCCAGATGCACTCGGGCTTGGCCGCATCCGGAGTGCAGGACGGGGTTGTGTAGGAGGACTTTTCACGGGTATTTGGGGGCTTGGTGTTTCCCAGAGGTGCTGTGTTAGCCAGGTGGACCAGAACTGTTCACTTTCCTTCCCTTGCTGTCTTCACCGGCCCCTTAGGTCAGGGGCTTTTGATTTGACTTGGATCCCGAGCGAAGATGGTAGTTGGTAATCATTCTGTATTTTGGCTGGAGATGGAAATAATTAGCGAGCAAGAGAGACCAGACTCCTCAGAATTGCAATCTGGAGGCCATCCTTTGCTTTGAAAAGATACAATTACGAATCTGCAAGCTATCCCTTTAAGGTCCCTTTAACATCCGTGGTCTTTGTTTGGTAAGATTAAAGTCATGTTTTGCAGGGAACTAACACTCACACCCCTCCCAGATTCACAATCAGCTAACTTTTTTTTTTTTTTTTTTGCACGGGGGAGATTTCCGGGGAAATAGTTTCCAAGCCAAATCTGATGGGAGGTGCTTTTTATAGTTTTTCTTGGCAAGTAGTGCTTGGTGGCCGCCAGATGGGTGTCTAAATGGCCACAGTGAAAGCCCTGGAATCATTTAAAAAAAAAAAAGCCAACAAACTTTATTTTTTTGGTAACAGTTTCAGATTCACAGGAAAGTTACAAAGACAGGACGGGGAGTTTCCATATACTGGGCACCGGGGTCCCCGTTTTATTAACATCTTACATTAGCGTGGGCATATTTGTTGTCATCCGTGATCCGATACTGATGCACTATGATGAACTAAAGATTTATTCAGATTCAGATGTTCCTTGTTGTTGCTTTTTTTCTTTAATGAGCTTGATAGTTTTGAGGAGCACCTGTTTGTTAGGAACACCGCAGGAGGAATTTCCTGTGTGCGCCCCTCCCCTCCCCCCTTACGGAGTGGGGAGTGTGCTCTGGAATCTGCAAGTGATGAGTCCTTGCTGGGAAGTAGGCAGCGTGGAAGGAAGCATCGCTGGTGAGGAAGAGAAGAAGGGGGCGTGAGCTTTGAGAGGCTAAGGGAGCTCTTCCAGATGTGGGTCTGGCTCTGGCTCCCCCGGATGTTCATGGGGTCCCCTCTCTGCTTCTGAATGATGGGGCTCTCCAAGGGCTGACGCTAGCCTTGAGCCTGCTACTGGGCTTTGTCCCAGGTGACAGTACTTTGGCGATGCATGCCAAGGCTACCTGAACTCTGTGTGTGAGCTTGGCAAGAGTCCGGGAAGGAACAGGGCTGCTAACAGGACAGGCATTGTCAGACCTTGAGGACCGTACTTACAGATCTTGGGAGAGTTGGATGCTCGTTTCATGGAACTGTAACATTGTAGCAGATGCCTTTTAGCTCCTGTGATAGCCTGCCAACCCTAGTAGGTGGGCACTGTGGTCACCCTCGTTATACAGAGAAGCCACTGAGGCACAGAAAGGTGGAGGTAAATGGCAGAGCTGAATCTGACCCTCGCTGTCTTGCTCCAGGGCCAGCCTTCTTAACTAGTGTGTGAGGGTCCGCTCTTCCCTTGTCCGACGAGAGCCATGTAGAACCATTTGTGAGGGACTTGGCACTGGGGCAAGACTGGAGTGTAAAACATTTGCCACCAGAGTGATCCTGGACGAGTCATTGAACCTCTCTGGACCTTGGTTTGCTTATCTGTCAAATGGCTGAAATAATACTCCTCTCGCAGGATTATTTGCCCTGCATGTCTTGACTTATTTAAATCCAAACGGAGTAGGATTCTTCACGAGCTTTTTATTAAACCGGCGGCCTTGTTAAAGGAGGTGCTAGTTAATATGCGCCATTATTCATGGACTCATCCAGCTAACTATCGAGCGCCTGTTGTGTTAGATCCTGGGGAGGTAGAAGAGAGAATAAGACGCAGCCCTTTCCCTCCTTGAGCTAATTGTGCTTCTCTGGGTTTCTTTTGCCCGATTGCATTGACTTATACCTCCAGCGGCCTACTGCACAGCAGTGGAAATGGTAGGCGCCCTTGGCTTATTTCTCACCCTATCAGGAATACCTCAAGTGTCATCTTCAGGGTCAAAGTGTATGTATCTTAATATGTTAAAGAAGTATCCGCCCATTACGGTTTTCTTGACAGTTTCGATGAGGAATGAGAGTTGAATTATGTCCTAGACTTCTTAGGATCTGTGGAAGAATATGGCTTTATTCTTCTTAGATCTCTTATGCAGACTTATATTAGATTTCCTACTATTGAAAAATTACTGGCGTACACCCCACTTGGTCACTGTGTATTATTTTCTTACAGTGGTGGGGCTGGTGTGGGATGAAACCTAAGATTCCTGTCAGCAGTATTCACGAGTGGCACTTGTCTGTAATGTTTCTTTTGGTGTGCCGTTTGGTTTGGATTTCTTTACTTTTCTAGGCCCAGGAACACTGTAGGTACTGTTGGGACTGTTGTGTGTCTAAAGTTGTGATCGAATTCCCCCGTGAAGCCATCCGGGCCTGGTGCCTTTTTATGCAGTTGTCCTAGGATTGCTTTCTCTGTGGTGTGTATGTGAATTACCTTGCACTTTGTGTCTACTGGAGTCCCTTTTGGAACATTGTATCTTGCTAAGAAATCATTCACTTCATTTATCTTGGTTTTCAAATTTGCTTTAGAGACCTGCAAAGTAGACTTTTCCTATATTTCGCTGTCTCCCTCAGTTGAAAAAAGTGATGGAAAGAATGGGGACCAAGCTGTGGGAGCCGTGGCCGCCGCTCCGTACCTCATCGTGGAGGGGAGAGAGCGGTACGCATCGCCAGTGGACAGATTAGAAGCGGAGTTCCTTTGTGTGTGCTTGTGGATTCAATGAAACGAATGCTTCTCCCAATGTGTAAAACAGTGGGAGAGCTGGACGGGTACTGGGAGTCCCCATCACTCCAGAGGTGCCACATCTCCTCTGGGGACCATCAGGGACCGACCTCTTGGGAATGATCACTTCTGGGAGGCCTCAGTGGGTCTGGTGTGTCCCTCCTTCACTTCTTGGGAAGCTAATGCAAATGGTGCCAATCTTGACCTTCCAGAAAGGCCAATAGACTCCTGGCCATTGCTTGTAGAGTCTATCCTGGTGATCCCTAAACTTGTTAGTTCACAGCCCTTGGAAGAGCTGATGAAAGCCACCGATCCTATATGGACCCGCTGGAGGAGCGTGCGTGTGCACACTGCGCATGGGCACAATCCCAGCACGCCCCCTCCTGCCTTCCACGTGCCTTTTAGACCGTTTTCAGATAGCTCCAGACCCCGCCGGAGCCCCTTGCCTCACGTCCCCGGCACTTCCGCTCAGGAACACCTGCTCTCAACCCATTCACAGGGGACAATGAAAACCTGATTCTTTCAGCAAACACTCGCTGAATGCTGGTTGTGTGCCAGGCCCTGTGGGGGTGTAGAGACAATCAGATGTGGTCCTGCCCTTGCCTGGCCCCCGGGGCCGATGTGGGACCCGGCCTGGTAAACAAATAGGGACAAACGAGGTGCTGGGATATGGGATCATGGGGTGTTTTTGGTGCTTACTAAAAATAGAGCTCTACCCTAAGCAAGCAGGTTCGCTAAACACATGTGACATTCAGAGACGTTGCCGTCTGCGTCCAGTTAAGGACGGGCCTTATTAAGCCGGCTTTGTACAAATAGTGTCTCCAGGTGCAGCTGGAAAGGCGAAGCGAAGGCGAGGATTGAGTGGTCCCCTTGTCGGGGAGGCAAAGGAAGGGGGGAGAAAGTTGCCCTAATCATGCTTCACTATTGAACTCACATCATCCACGCTTCTAAATTAAAGGCCCCCTGTTCTTGAGGTGAATGGCAGGGAGGCTCTGAACCTCAGAGCCGTGTTGTTTGGGTTGGTTCCCGAGGCTTCGGATCCTGGAAGGTGATGAGGTTGAATATATTTGAAAAAGGCAGCACTGTGGCCCGTGGTTCTCAGTCCTGGCGGCCCTTGGGACCAATGAAGTCAGACTCTTTGAGGGAGGGGTGTCCATTGCCTTTGCTGAGCCACGCGGAGGTAAATGGCAGGGCAGGCCTTGAACCCAGGCCGTTGGGGTCCCGAGTCTCTGCTGTCAGCACTCCCACTCAGCCGGAATGTCACGGACTCGGGCTCTGAGGGGTCCTGTGTATGGTAGGTAGTCCAGGGTGCGCTCACTCCTTCTATTTGATATTTATAGAATTATCAACTTTATGTCTGCTGCTGTCCTAAGGGGAGTATACTCACGCAGCAAAAATAAAAATGGTAAAGGGCAGGAAATGAATGGGAGTTGTGTTTTTCTATTGCTTTCTGCATCCCGGTGGGTTATCATGCCTCCTGGGGTGCCTGCTCCCCCAACTCCAAAGGCCATTGGCGCAGCGAGTCAGACCCCCAGATCTGAAACCAGAAAACCGGGACTTGAAGTTCTGACTTCCTGTCTCCTACCTGAGTGACCTTGGCCAGTAAGAGTACCTGGCCTCATTACTAAGTGCACAATAAGTAATTGCCAAATCAATGGATGAGAAGTTCCATAATAATTCCTTATTAATGGTCCGCCTCCGGGCATGTGATTTTGCTTCTCTGGGTTTGTGTTTTCTCACCTGTGCAGTGGGGATGGTGATGGCAGTGCCCACCTGCTGGACCGGAAGTGAGGTCACCAGGAGGCGACCGGGAGTGCAGAGATTGGGTGGCCGTTCACAGTGGTGATGGGCTCTGAGCTAGCTTTCACCTCCTGACTTTCTGAGGGCATTGGCTCCTTGGAGAGACAACCTTGACCTTGGATGAGTTAGTTCTGAGCCTTAAGAGAAGGAATAAAGAAGAGTCTGGTCCTTGGAGTCGAGCGCCTGGCTGCCAGGCTTGAGTGGGTGTTCTAGCAAGTTGTCTAACTTAACGCACCTTCCACTCTGGCTCCTGCCTCAGCTCTAGAACTTGGCCGTCTGCAACAGCTTTCTCAAATGTCCAGACTCCAGGGCTTGGAGTTTGTATTGTGCCTTCCTCTCTTGGGAGGAGGCAGGGTTTCCCCGGGTGTCCCTGCCCTGGCCCCCTGGGACCCTTGAGCCGGGGCCAGGAAGGAGCAACCCTGGGGAGTGCGGTGGGATGGATGCTTGTGGCTTCCCCCTCCCCCCTCGAGAAGGGACTTCCTCCTGCTCTCCTCCGCAGCACAGGAAATAGCGGCAGCTTCGCAGAGCTCCGGCCAAACTTAGCTTCCCCAGGCTGGTGTGAGGTTTGTGTTTTTGCTGATTGTTCAAAATGCGCTCAGGGAAGACGGCAAGACTTGACCCCGGGGCTCTTCCTGGGAAGGGCCTGGGGCTGTCTGCTTCTCTCCCTGGAGCAGAGGCCACCAAGGGTTACCCCAAAACAAGAAGAATGCCCTTTGACTTTTTCCTGAACTTGTATGATGAACTTTTCCCACAATAGGAAAGCAGAGAGATAATGATATGAATAACTCCCACGGTCCCAGCACCCAGCTTCAGTCATTCCCAGCATCGGGGGTGCCCGGGGCCTCGGTCGGTGAAGCGTCCGACTTCGGCTCAGGTCACAATCTTCCAGCTCGTGAGTTCGAGCCCCACATCGAGCTCTGTGCTGACAGCTCAGAGCCTGGAGCCGGCTTCAGATTCTGTCTCCTTCACTCACTGCCCCTCCCCTATGCTCTCACATGCCCTCTCTCTGAAAAATAAACATTTAAAAAAATTAAAAAAAAAAATTCCCAGCATCAGGCCACTCGCCCCTCCCTCTGGACATATTCTCTGCACCCCCCACTCCCAGGTCCTTTCAATCAAATTCCAGATGGTACATTATTTTGTCAATCACTAGAGTAGTCTGTAGCTCTCGAAGATAAGGACTCAGGAAGAGTCCAAAGCCACCATCAACCCTAAAACAGCACAGTAACTACTTAATTTCAAATGTCTGTTTGCAGATTTCCTGCCTGTGTCACAAGTATTTTGCCGTGAACTTGTTTTGAACCAAGATCCAAACACGATCTTTACATTGTATCTGCGGGGACCGTTGTGTCTTATTCTAGGAGCTTCCCCATCAGTCTGCTTTCCTGCTAGTGGTGGAAGAAACCAGGCCAGTGTTCTGTGCGGTTCTCCACCTGCCGGCCCTCCTGGTGGCCTTCCTGGGGTGTCTTTTAACAGGTTCCTCTCTCCTTTGCATTTCTTTTTCTTTTTTTAAATGTTTTATTTATTTTTGAGAGACAGAGAGAGACAGTGCGAGCAGGGGAGGGTCAGAGAGAGAGGGAGACACAGTATCTGAAGACAGGCTCCAGGCTCTGAGCTAGCCATCAGCACAGAGCCCGACACGGGGCTAGAACCCACATCTGTGAGATCATGACCTGAGCTGAAGCCGGACGTTCAACCAACTGAGCCCCCCAGGTGCCCCTGTCCTTTGCATTTCTTGTAAACTAGCATTTTGATAGAAAGCCCCCTGCCTTGGATTTTTAATGCTTTTTTCTCATGCCCCTCGGTGTGGGGGAGGGGACCTAGATGTCCCAGGCAGAGACCAAGCTATGAACAGAACCAAGAGACTGCTTTGCCTCTCATAGGCATTTGGGACTCTCCCTGCCTCCTCCTCTGAGGTTTGAGGAAAGAACCATTTTCTCCACTGGGCCTGGTTTAGTTAAGATGCGTTTCTAAAAGCCGGCCCTTCCCGTGTGAATTTTAATTGAGCCGTGCCTGGGTGGGGCTTTCTGAAGGGAGGAAAGTCGCCTGCAAAACCCAGGATTTATAAAGGTCTTTATCAAAACAAACCTGCTTGGGCATGCCTGCCAAAGGGGGAATGTTATTTATTTATTTATTTATTTATTTTAGTGTTTATTCTTTTTTTTTTGAGAGAGAGACAGACAGAGCACAAGTTGGGGAGGGGGAGAGAGTGAGGGAGACAGAGTCTGAAGCAGCCTCCAGGCTCTGAGCTGTCAGCACAGAGGCCGAAGTGGGGCTCGAACTCCCAAACCTCGAGATCATGACCTGAGCTAAAGTCAGACACTTGACCGACTGAGCGAGCCACCCGGGCGCCCCTAAAGGGGGAATGTTAAACGAGGAGGGGAAGAACTTTGTCTGCAGCGCCTGTAACAGTTACTGGAAAGACTACAGACCAGGCTGTTCACCTGTGTGATCAGAGGAAGGTGGGCCGCAGGTCTGAAACCCGCAGTGGGGGACCGACCTCCCCTCCGTTGCCCCGGAGAAAGGCGGAATGTCACGAATGGCTGGGGTTGGCAGGGCCACTGATCCAGGGTGCCTGCCCCTGGGAGCGTGGCACCAAAATGAAACCTGGGGGAAACTGTAAATAAAGAACGTGTCAGTCCATCAGGTATTAATTTTAAATTTCTGCTCCTGGCCAAGTTCAGGAGCCCCCTCGCGGTTCTCAGGGGGAAGTTTCCACTTGGATTTCAAGTTGGCCTGAGGAAAGGTGGCAGTCAGCATTTCAGGCAGCGCCAGGGGCTTAGGAGTCAAATAGGGGTGCGGCTTTGAGGGGTCAGCAAGAGTGAGGGGCCTTGATT
The DNA here is from genome assembly GCA_004023785.1 of Mungos mungo. Taxonomy (NCBI): domain Eukaryota; kingdom Metazoa; phylum Chordata; class Mammalia; order Carnivora; family Herpestidae; genus Mungos; species Mungos mungo. The sequence goes on along the minus strand of PISW01006440.1, from coordinate 45,801 downwards.
AGAACATGTGACCCGGCCCGCATCCCCTTGTGCTGGCCTTTGGCGGAGGGGTGGCTTAGCCATGGCGAGCCCAGTTTCTGAGGCAGGATTATCTGAGGTCTGTTTCTGGTTCTGACCGGATCTTTCCTTCTCGTTTTGTTGAGGAAGCTGTCTGAGCCTTGTCTGAGCGGGCTCTCCTGTTAGAAATGGACCTCACTAAGTCAAGTTCGAGGTCAAATGGCCTTTAACCCTAAATTGCCTCTCGTCCGATGGGGGCATGCTGCAAGGGGTTGAAAAAGAAACTGTGGCTGCATATTACACGGGTGAACTTCAGAATGTGGGGCGAGAGAGGTAACCTGGGCACCCTGTAAGGTTTTATTTGCGGGAAGTTCAAGAACAGGCAAGCCCGGTCTCTGGGGAGAGAAGCCAGGCCGGGTAGGGTGACCGGCTGGGGAGGGCTGCAAGGGGGCCCTCGGGCGGAATGGGAATGTTCCGTCTCTTGAGTGATGGATGATACCAGGTCCACGGCTCTGTCCAGAGGCACGAGGTGTCCATGTCACGTCCGTGCGCTTTTGCTGCACCTAAACGAGGTCTCAGTTTGAACCCCGGCTCTCCCCCTGATGATTTTGTGGCTTGGGGTGAATCTCTGCACCCTTAAGCCTCAGTTTCTCCATCTGTAACACAGAGGACCCGACAACGCCTGCCTTCCAGGGAGGGGTGTAGGCTGCAGAGGAGGAGACGGTACTCGTGAAAGCCGGAGGCCCAGTGACTGTCCGCTCTTCCATTGAATAAAAATAGGAAGGTCTCTGAGCTTCTTGAAGACAGGAGGGCCCATGGAATGACTAAAGTAGCAGGAGTGGTCTCTGCACCCCAAGTTGAGGACGGAGGTGAGGACGTGTGTCGGCACGATGTCCGGGCTCTGCTGTCTCCATCCTACAGCTGACCTCCATGCATGTGGGTTGCAGACTCCATACACTTCCCTACTTCTCTCCGGAAGGGCTGTGTGTCCGCCCGCGGGCGCGTGTGGGTTTGCAAACGGACACGCCAGCAGCCGGCCGGTCACTTGCAAATCGTCCCGGGTCTTGTGTCCCGGGCGCCTGCCTCCTGGCAGCCTTCGAAGCAGGACCGAGCCTTCCTCTCTGTCCCGTCTGCCGCAGGCGGACGGCTGTCTCAGCCGGGACAAGGACAGCAAAGAGCGTAGCGCTCAAGGTGGCTTTTTCCAGCGGTTCCACGCTGACGAGACGGGTTGGGAAACTGCCCGCCTTCGCTCGCTGGCATTTCTGGACCTGACTTATCTGGATGGAATTTCTCGCCTTTCGTGCCCTGCGCCTGTACGTGTCATCTCTTGAGTGACGAATGCGACCACCTGATTCTCTGGCGTTATAATACACACGATTCACTGACGGGGAATCCAGCTCCTGTCCTGTGCGCGGGGCGGGGCCTGGGGGGCTTTGGGGAAAGCTGGCCGAGCCCGAGTCTGTTACGTGAAGGTGGCCTTCGCTGTAGGCGGTGCAGGCCACCAGACGGAACAGCTTCCCCTTCCTGCCCCTTTTTGGTGATTGCTCACAGCCCCTCCCCCCCAACCCCCCAGGGGGTTCGGGGAGTTGTGGGGTGGCGGGAGGCAGGGCTCCTTCCCTCCACCTTCTCCCCCTTCCCGCCGGTACTCTGTGGTGCCAGGTTGTGGCATCCTGAGCGTTGCCGCAGCACCAGACTGGGTGACTCAAACCCAGGGCCTGCGACTCGCACCACCTTGGGGTGTGAGCTCATCCAGCGGTGGGTCTGCCGCCTCAGACGGGGCGGCCCGCAGCCCCGGGGCCCTGTGCCAGCCTGAGGGGCGTCTCGCTCCTGGGCCTCGCCCTGGCTGCTTGCCTCCGAGTCCCTCGGGCCTGAAGGCCCTGGTTCTCTTTGTCCCCCCCTCCCCTCCCCTCCCCCAAAGGACAGACCCTAGTAGGTTCCCTAGCTGGGTTTCTATTTTGGTCATTCTATTCTGCTTCCTGAAAATTCCACCCGCCCCGTAGTCCTAGGCGGAGAAGATGTTCTCTTGCTGTTCCTTTTTTTTTTTTTTTTTCCCAAAAGTGATCTGTTGGCTGGTGGGTTGGCACCGACCTCAGACTTGGCCGTGCATCCCCTGAGGGTGAGCAACGCGCCTGAAGAGGCTCCAGGAGGGGAGGTCCTGGCAGAGACCACCGTGTGGCCCGACTGTGATTTTAAAATAAATTGTTGACTCAATCCTGGGGCAGAGGGACTGTGAACGTTTCAGAGGAAAGGAATTCATGTCCTTAGTGGTCAGTTGTCTCCTGATGGGATCCCCCAGAGCAGCTCTGATTCTTTAAAAAAAAAAAAAAAGTTTTTTAAATTTATTTAGAGAGAGCAAGTAGGGGAGAGGCAGAGAGGTGGGGAGAGAGAATCCCAAGCAGCCTCCGTACTCTCAGTGCCATCTGGGGCTTGAACTCATGAACCGCAGGATCATGACCTGAACCGAGACCAAGAGTCGGACGCCTAACCGACTGAGCCACCCAGGCACCCCAGAGCAGCTCCAATTCTTGGGGTATCTCATCTCTCCAGCTGAGTACCCCGTAACCCCGGTGTTGGGGTTAAGGTATCACCATCCAAGAAATAGCCCCTTTCATCAAGAGCAGGCTAGAATAATGGTCACGAGGTAGAGGGGCCAGACGGCTACTTAGAAGCTGTGTGACCTTGGGAAAGCTGGTCACCCTCTCTGAGCCTCATTTCCCCATTGGTAAACTTGCTTCGTAATGGGAGACCAACATTAAAGGCATACACAGTGGTTCTTGGTGTAAAGTAGTGGTATAGACACGTTAGGCATCATCAGTTTTGTTACGAAAGCAACTCCCTGGGTCCCTAACAATTTGATAAAATTCTGTCGATCAGTTCCCAGATGGCCTGATGGGGAAGGGTGGGGGTGGGAAGAGTAAAAGCATAAAACAGAGGGGGTGTTGGAAGCCTTCTTGACCTACTCCACATAGTGTCTGAAGGCTAGCAGGAAAAGCATTCTTAACAACAGTAAAACCTTGGTGTGCGAGCACAGTGCATTCTGGAAACATGCCTGTCATCCAAAACACTTGTGTATCAAAGCAAGTTTCAAGAACCATTAGCTCAGTTGTGGTCATGTGACATTTGGCGTCACATATGACTCACATTGCGAGATACTGCTCACTTACCAAGTTACAGTTTATTAACGATGTTCGCTCATCTTGCCGAACGGTCGCAGAATAAGTTATCGCCATCCAAGGTTTTACTGTACTGACTAATCCATCTTATTTTCATAAAGCATTCTTCTTTCACTTTTTTTATTTTTGAGAGAGAGAGAGCAAAAGAGAGTGAAAGAGACCAAGTATGAGTGGGGGAGAGACAGATTGAGAGGGAGACACAGAATCCGAAGCAGCTCCAGGCTCTGAGCTGTCAGCACAGAGCCCAACTTGGGGCTCAAACTCATGAACTGTGAGATCATGACCGGAGCCGAAGTCTGATGCCTAACTGATTGAGCCACCCAGGCGCCCCTTACAAGTAGACCCTACACCCAACATGGGCTTGAACTCATGACCCCAAGATCAAGAGTCATGCTCTCCACTGAGAGAGCCAGCCAGGTGCCTGCCCTTCTTTCTTTCCTTTCCTTCCCTTCCCTCCTTCCTTTTTCTCTCTTCTTTTCTTTTTTTAACACTTTCTGAAGGCATTGAGGGCTAGTGTGTGTCACACAGGCATGTTGTAAAAGCAGTGAGCGCAGAGAAAGGGTGGAATTTTCATTTAAAAAGGCCATTCTTTCCATCATCATCATCATCATCATCATCATCATCATGATACACTCACAGGCCCGGTTGATTGAGTGCGTACTGTGTGCGCTCTGGGCTCCAGGAGCATGAGGTGAACTCTCAGGCTGGTGGTGTCACCGACGTCACCACCGTGTGATCCCCCAGGACTCGGGGGTCCCCCCGGCCACTCGGCCCAGGGGCAGGGCAGTGGAGCTGGGGTCCCCTGACCCTGTGCTGAGTGAGGCCCGGATCTCCGCGCCGACGCCTTGCTGAGGTGGGGCCCGAGTGGCGTCCCCGGCACCCCCGTCCCGCAGTCTCCAGCAGCGGCCGGAGGCCTCCCCGGACATTCGCGGGGCCCGGGTGCTGGGGGGCACCCCTGGGAAGCTGCGGAGGGAGGGCGATGAGAACTGGGACTTGCGGTGTGATTTCCTTGCTGGGGCTGACGTGAGCAGGTGCCTCGTTTCGGAAGCATTTTGGGTTTGGGGGCCTGGCTCCCAGATTACTGCCGCCATCGCTCGCTTGGGCCTGTGGTGCGTGCAGGGCCGTGTGACACGCTGGACAGAGCCGGGTTCCCGGCTGGGGGCGGGGAGCGGGCGTGCCGACCGCAGGCACCTCTGGCAACACGCGGAGACATCTTTGGTTGTCACGGCTGGCGGGGGAGAGGTAAGGATGCTACTGGCATCTAACGGTTAGAGGCCAGGCGTGCTGCTAACCACCCCCCAAGAGGAATCCTCTAGCCCTGAATGCCACCAGCTCCGAGGGAAAGGGCCCCCAGCCCGGTGCTTGGTGGTGCTCTCTGGTCTGCCCGGGTCCAAGCGTGGGACCTTGGGCATGACGGCTCCTTAGGTCTCAGTTTCCTTGTCTGTAAAAGGGGACTACCCAGTGCCCACCTCGTAGGCGGTTGTGAGGATGGAGTAACTCACCGTGTGGAATGTGCCTGGCAGGTCAGTTCTCAATAAATGTTAGCTGCTTTCCTGATTTGTTGTAACTATTGATTTAGGAGCCCTACCTGCCTCCGAAAAGCTCACAGTCCAGTAGGGAGACAGACAATCAATAGACTTCATTACATGATCGTGCAGGTTTTCTGGGAGCACAGAAGAAGAGCTTTCTGATCCAGACTAGGGAATCAAGGGGGGCCTTCAGGAGGAGGTGGCCCAGGTGTAATCTTGATGGGCAAATAACGGCTTGCTCGGAGAAGCGAAGAGGTTTGGAAGGGAGTTCCAGGCACGGGGAACAGCATGTACGAAGTCACAGAGGCGCAGAGGCGTTGGAGCAGCGACCTCTGAAGCCCCCATCACAGCTGCCCCCTTCTTCCTCCCTCTGAGTACGGATGTGGGCTGGGTGAGCCATGGCAGGTGAAGCGCTCTTGCGTGGTCCACTGGCGAAGGCATTGCATGAAACGAGCGCCATTTATTTGCAGCGCTACTTGGCTTTGAACTCGTCCGCGGGAGAGCCTGTTAGGCGCAACCATGACTTTCTGGCACTTGCTATTCCCTCCCCACCCCCGCCTCCAGCCTTAAAAAAAGGTAGGCTCACTGGGGCTGTGGAAATGTTCTGCAGCTTTATTGTGGTTGTGGTTACCAGGGTGTATGGCGTTTGGCAAAACTCATCAAACTCTCCATATTCAAAACCCGTATGTATACATTCTACCTCAATAAAAAGAGAACATTCAGAGTCAGAGAAAGGGTGGGCACTCCTGGCAGAGCCTCTGGCCGGCCACAGCGTCTCGAGTCTTGAATTCAGTAACTTTTATTTTTATTGTGTTTTTACCCTACCTTCTATTTATGGAGGTGACACAGATTTTCCATTTGTGGTAGTGGTATAAAGTTTCCTTTTAAAATGAAAAAAAATTAAAGTACTAGGTGAGTGAATTTAAATAGAAATATTAAGTAAATAATATTTACCAGTGGTACGTGGCTAGAGCAAAGATCTTGCAAGTGGTAAAAAGGAAAAAAAAACCAGCAACAAGATTTTTGGAACCGTTTCTGAGAAAATCTGGCGGTTCTGAGATGAAACCAGCTTCGCCCGGTTGCTGCGTGGGCATGGCCGTGACCCCCGGGGGCCGGCCGGGAGGGGGGCAGATGTGAGAGGGGAAATGGAGCTGCTTAGGGAGACGGGTTTATCGTGAGCCGTTTGTCCGGGAGGCTTGGTGCCCCACACCCAGGGGGCCGAGAAGGGAACGATAATAAATTACCTTCAAACTCCCTGCTTGCTCTCAAACTTTCAGAATCGTGAGAGGAAAAGAAAATGGAAAAACTCGGCTGCTTGGAGTCATTAAACCCCGTGTAAATGCTCTGGAAGCTTTCACTCAGCAAACCGGCCTTTCTGTTTCACGCTGCCTGCCAACGAGTGTGTCGTGTGTGTTTTTGGGGCCAAGTTTCTGTGACTGTTCCCATCGGCCCTGAGGGGGGGCATTTGGGATGACATGTGCTGTGGTCCTTTCTGATGAGGCCAGTTCTGCTAAGAGACTCTGTGTGGTTGGTTTTTGCTGGTTCACAGGGCAGCGGATTATCGGGGAAGGTTGTGGGACACGGGTTTGAGGTCCATCTCTTGCTAGAATAAGAATCGGCGCTCCGGTACCTGCTGGGAAGGTGTCCGTGTGCGTGTGTCAGTGACTGACAACTTGAGAACGTACAGACCCTAGCTCGAAAAATCAAAGGAGGGGCACCTGGGGGGCTCAGTCGGTTGAGCGTCTGACTTTGGCTCAGGTCATGATCTCACTGTTCGTGGGTTGAGCCCCACGTTGGGCTCTGTGCTGACAGCTCAGAGCCTGGAGCCTGCTTCTGATTCTGGGTCTCCCTCTCTCTCTGACCCTCCCCTGCTCGCTCTGTCTGTCTCTCAAAAATTAAAAAAAAAATTATAAAAAAAAAAATCAAAGGATTTCACAGCCAGAAGGGACCGGGAAGCTGATCTGGTTTAGTGCTGTCCTGTTATTAACGGGAAGGTTGAGACATGGAGCTGGGTGGGGGTCTTTCCCAAGGTCACCTAGCTAATTAGTGGCTGCATAGGACTGGGTCTCCATTTCCTGCTTCTTACTCCAAGCTGTCATTACTATATATCCTGTCATGCCCCGTCACCTTCCAAATAAAATAAAACCCTGATTCTTTTGGGAATCGTATCTCTGTTCTCAAGGTAATACAGAAAGCAGAATCTCCTTTCAGCCATGCCTCCGCCGTCTGATAACTTAGTTCTGTTCCCTGGAAGAAGTCCCTGTTACCTGTCACTTCCAGAGAGAGCTTAAGCACCCAGGAGCTGTGTGTGTGTGTGCGTGCGTGCGTGCGTGTGTGCGTGCGCGCGCGCATTTTCTTATCCTCTGTTTTGTACTGTGCATACTGTATGTACCTTGCTTTTCTTTGATACTTTATCTTGTGGTCATTCCGTATCAAGGCTTAAGGAACTTTTCAACCCTTTACAGAGCTGTATTGTTTTTTGTTTTTGTTTAACACTTAACATTTTATTTACTATAAACTGTATCTCATAGCAGCTCACAGTTTTTTTAAGTCTGTTTATTTTTGAGAGAGAGAGAGAGAGAAGATATGAATATATCCCAAGCAGGCTCCACACCATCAGCACAGAGCCTGATTACAGGGCTCAAACCCATGAACAGTGAGATCATGACCTGAGCCCAAATCAGAAGTTGGTTACTTAACTGAGGGAGCCACCCAGGTGCCCCTGTTTTTGTTTTTTAAAGTTTATTTATTTTGAGAGAGTGAGCATGAATGGGGGAGGGACAGAGAGAGAGGGAGTCAGAGAATCCCAAGCAGGCTCTGCACTGTCAGCACGGAGCCAGAAACCGTGAGATCATGACCTGAGCCAAAGTCAGGCGCTTAATTGCCGGAGGCACCGGTGCCGCTGCGGGATAAATTTCTAAAGCGCCGTTGCTCGGTTCCAAAGAGATGTATTTGGAATTTTGATAGATATTACCAAATTGCCCTCTCTTAAGGTTATATATTTCTCTCGTTTTGGTTGGATATTAGCATCTTTGAGTAGTAGTTTAAATATTTCACATAGACTTTTCTGCACTAATTTTTTTTATTCCGCTGACCAACACGTATTTGGGGTGGGGCTGTCCAGGTGCTGGGAATACTCTAGGGGGTAAGAGAGCCCTTATGGAATTTCTTGTTGGTAGGGGTGGAGCTGGAGGTTGGAAGAGAGGCAGGCAATAGCCAACTAACTTCACAATTTCTCAGTTGGAATTTTGGGAAGTGTATGGACAGAACAGAGACGTGTGAGCGGCCTCTGATCTGGCCAAGGAGATCAGGAAGGCTTCCCCAGCACATGACGCTTTAGCTGGAAGGAATGAGTGGCTTTCATTTTGTAGAGAAGGGGCCTGGGTGGGGTGGGGGAGGAGCTGTTGTGGCAGAGGGAAGAGCAAATGCAAAGGTCCTGAGGCAGAAAGAAGGCAGGTGCTTTCTAAGACCAGAAAGACCGCCAGTTTGGCTGGAGTCCAAGGGAGAGTAGACAGAGGTGAGGCTAGATGTGGCAGGCAGGGCCTGGCTGGCTTAGTTGAGGTTGTTCATCTTCAGAACAAGGCCCGTGAGAAGCCATTTCTGGACTCTTACCTGGGGAGGGGGGTGCACCATCTGGACCCCAGGAGATCAGATCAGCTAAACCAGGCAGCCCTTACCCCAGGATAGCCCAGAAAGGACACTGAGGAGGAGGAGGGTCACCTATGCAGTGATCTCGGCTCTCCAAGGAAGGGGCCAGTCACACAACTGTAGGAAGAGGTCCCGTTTCTGGCTGCCTGGACCTTGGACATGATTCTTCCATTGTTTGCTCGCTCGGCAAATGTTTATGGACAGCCTGTGCTAGGTGTCTGGCAAACAATGCTGAACCTTGATAGATACGGTCCCGGCACGGGTGCAGCCTGGAGTCTAGCACACGGGTCACAATCTTCTATAAAGGGCCAGATAATATTTCTGGCTCTGTGGGCCATAGAGTGTGTGTTGCAACTCTCAACTTTGCTATTGATGTTTAGTTTTGAGTGAGTGAGCGATCGAGCAAGAACTTGCAAGAGTGGGAGAAAGTCAGAGAGAGAGGGAGACCCAGAATCTGAAGCAGGCTCCAGGCTCTGAGCTGTCAGCACAGAGTCTGATGCGGGGCTCAAACTCACAAATGGTGAGATCATGACCTGAGCCAGAGTTGGTGTTCAACCTACTGAGCCACCCAGGCGCCCCTATCAACCCTCTTGTTGTAGGGCAGAAACAAGCCACAGACCATATGTAAACAAACAGCGACAGGTGCCTTCCAATAAAACTTTATTTACAAACACAATCTGTTGGCCTGCCCCTGATCTGTCAGGATGAGATTTCCTAAACAGATAATATCTATGTGGTGTGAGCTGGTAACAGGTGTTAGAGAAAATGGGTAGAGAGCGACACGGGTGGGGATAGAGGGCATCTTTCTGACGGGCCAATCTAAGGAAGCGGTGACTGGACACGCACATGAAGGAATTACGGGAAGCAGCCGTGTGATGCTCTCGGGGGGAGAGTTTCTGGCAGAGTGAACGGCGCTCGAGAACTTGAAGGCGGGAGGTACTTGAACAGCAAAGAGGTCAGCGGGGCTGTTGCTGAGTCAGGCTGGGAACAAAAGGGGCAGGTACGGATGGTGAGACAGGCCAGGGCTCAGGGACAAGTGCATCAAGGACTTCAGATCACATTTGGGGGAAGCCTTTAAAGTTGCGCAGACGGGCGTTTCAAGAGCCTACCACGTGGCCAACAGACAGGAGGGGGCGTGGACAGAAGCGGGGAGCCCAGGGAGGAGGTGACTCAAGTCCGGGTGAGAGAGGATGGCCGGCGCCTTAGGCTGGGGGCTTGTGGTGGAGAGGGACACACGCGTGAATGTGGCTTCTGTTTTGACGGGAGGATCACCAGGACTCGCTGTGGATTGGGGGTAGTAAGGCGTGTTAGAGGCATCAGGCTGAACAAGGCCATGGCGGGGAGGTGGGGGGGGGCGCTCCTGAGTGGAGGGGCTTGCTGGGGGCCAGGGCGCTGGGAAGAACAGCTGTTTTGCTCCCTAAATCCACTCTCCAGCTCTCTGGCAGTGGCTCAGAAGCCCGAGACAGAGGTCACTACTAAAGAAAAATCCGGTCCGCCTGCCTCCGTAGTTTGGGAGACTGTCTAGCCACGGCTCTGCCTTTCTGAGGGCCCAGGGGCTTGTCTGTGGGATTTCTCATCCTGCTAATTCAGTGTCTTTGGGTGCATCCCTTCCCTTCCCTGGGCCCCAGTTTCCACATCTGTAAAATGGCACAAGATAAGATGTGACTCGGGGGTCCTGGTTCTAAGTTAAGCCACTATTTACACTTGAGTGTGAGCGGCTAGGATTTGAACCCAGGGCCCCTTGGGCCCCAGAGCTGCATCCCTGGGGCTGCACCAAACGTGCAAAATGTTGAAACGAGCCTACGTCCGCGGTTTTCAGACTGCGGGTCCTGACCCCACGGGTGGGCCAGGAAATCTGTTGAATGACTTGAGACCAGCATTTAAACCCAATAACCCCAGACAAGGCGAGAGATAAGGGTAAGTATTGTTTCGGGAAGCTTTTGTTTCGGTCTCCAGTAGATCTGGCGTGAACCGAGTTGTGAGAGAAAGTGTGTTCCTTCCAGGGGTCCCCCCCCCCCCGCCCCGGAAGTCTGGAAGGCCCTGGCCCCCTGTGCCCTGCAGGCCTGTGGCTGGCGCATGCATCCTCTGAGCACCTGCGCTGAAATCTTTCCTCTTCCATCTCTGCCTTGGAGGAGCCTGGGATGAAGTGAGGGAAGGGGGTCCCAGCGCGGGGGTTTGGCACTGCGGGGATTATTTAAAAAAGAAAAAAAAAAAAAAAAAGAGGAGACAAAACCCAATCTGTGATTGCTCTGCCTGGGAGTTCTGTTTTAGAGGCTTAAAAAGACCCCTCCCTCCCCCCCCTTCTCTTTCCAGAAGAACCGAATGCGCATAAGGTCGCCAGCCCACCCTCCGGACTCGCATACCCCGATGATGTCCTGGACTATGGCCTCAAGCCATACAGCCCCCTCCCCAGTCTCCCCGGCGAGCCCCCCGGCCGATTCGGAGCGCCCGATAGGGCGGGGCCGCAGAACTTTCTGCGCGCGGCCCCGCCGGCGGCGGCCGCCTCGGGCCCGAGCCCGCGGATCGAGATCACGCCGTCTCACGAACTGATGCAGGCAGGGGGCCCCCTCCGCGGCCGCGACGCCGCCGGCCTGCTGGGCGAGCCGCCCCCCGCCGGGGCGCCCGCCGGCCCGCGGTTCACGCTGCCCGTGCCCGGCTTCGAGGGCTACCGCGAGCCGCTTTGCTTGAGCCCCGCTAGCAGCGGCTCCTCTGCCAGCTTCATTTCCGACACCTTCTCCCCCTACACCTCGCCCTGCGTCTCGCCCAATAACGGCGGGCCCGACGACCTGTGCCCCCAGTTTCAAAACATCCCTGCTCATTATTCCCCCAGAACCTCGCCAATAATGTCACCTCGCGCCGGCCTCGCCGAGGACAGCTGCCTGGGCCGCCACTCGCCCGCGCCGCCCCGCCCGGCCTCCCGCTCGTCGTCGCCCGGTGCCAAGCGGAGGCACTCGTGTGCCGGGGCCCCGGTCGCCCCGCTGCCCGCAGCCTCGCCGCAGCGCTCGCGGAGCCCGTCGCCGCAGCCCCGGGACGCCGGCGGTGTGCCCGCGCCCGGGCCCGCCGTCCTCATGGACGCGCTCAGCAGCCTCGCCGCCGACGCGCCGTGCGGCGTCCCCCCCAAGATGTGGAAGACCAGCCCCGAGCCGGCGCCCGTGGCCGCCGCGCCGTCCAAGGCCGCCCTGCCGCGCCACGTCTACCCGGCCGTGGACTTCCTGGGGCCCTGCGAGCAGGACGAGCGGAGGAACTCGGCCCCCGAGTCCATCCTGCTGATGCCGCCCGCGTGGCCCAAGCAGCTGGTGCCGGCCCTCCCCCTCTGCAGGTGAGCGGGGCTGGGGGTGGGGGTGGGGGATGTGTGTGTGGTGCTTGAGAGTCCGGGACACGCGGGATGGACACCCGGACCTTGGCAGGGCGCAGGGGTGGGGGTAGGGGGGTGGCTGTGGTTTCTCCACGTGCACCTGTTACTCCCCAGGTGGTGGGGAGCATGCCTGTGATTGCCCCGATGGCACCTGGCCGGTCTGTTCCTTCCTCCGCCTGGCAAGGTTTACCCCCACCTGCTCTTTGTGGGTGTTGGGGGGAGACCGTGGAGAACAAAATGAGCAAAAATTTCTGCCTCGGTGGGGCGGGCGTTCTGGGAAGCACAGAGCAATCCTGCGTCCGTGGGATTTACCGTCCTCTCCTAAGAGGAATTGGTGTTTCTCGAATCTGCTGTGCGCCTCTTGGTGACGGGACGGCCTAAAAAAAAAAAAAAAAAAAAAGTGTGCGCCATAATCCCCAAGGAGCTTAAAATGGCAGCAAGCTGAGGCAGATGCGTATGGATGGCGCTGTGTAGGGTTTGGGGCCTTGCGGGACCGGATTTGAGTCCTGGTTCTGCGCCTCGAGGCTGTGTGATCATGGGCATTTCTGGTGCTGCCCGCCTGCGGTGCCCACGACAGGCATCGCTAGTCGTGCAGGATACTCTTTCTCATACAGCGTATTTTTGCGCCATGCCCGAGGCAGACATTGCTAATCGATCAGGACCTCCTTTCTCACCGAGCACCTCATTAAACCTTGGCTCATTCCCTGGGGAATATCCAAGTAGGTAGTTCCTACTTCATTATGTTTTTTCTTTTTTTTTTTTTTTTGGAAGGTGAGAGAATATATATCGAATTCTTGGCCCGGAGCCTGTACAAAGTAAGAGTGCAAAAAAAAAAAGGGCAGCTGCTATTTTTAGAGGGGAGTCTTCTTATCCGGTCCACACTTTAGAAAGTACTTTCTCATGGATGAGCTTTGTCCTAGAAGATGGAGCTCACAACAGTCATTAGCATAATGACCGTGACCATAATAATCACGAGCATTTGAGGGGGCTTGCTGCGTGCCAGGCCAGCTGTGTGTATTCTCCATGTGTCACTTTATTCTCCAGTAAATCTGGTTGGTATTATTTTCATCTTCATTTTGATGCTAAGAAAAATGAGGCGTCCAGAGGTTAGAAGCACAGACATTCCCTGAAAACGAAGATAAAAATGATCCCAACACTCTGAAAACCATGGAATAACAGTAATAATAGCATGAGTCTGTTGATTCTTCAAAGTGTTTGGTTTTAGCCAATGGGATCCTCTCTCTCTCTCTTTTTTTTTTTTTTTTTTGCAAATACTAAATAGATTATGTTAGAGCTGTTTTGATTGGTGGGGTGAGAGCAGTGGAGGGCTCTGTCCCCTGGGCCTTGCTTCTCCCACACCAGACCAAACTGGACCACAGAGGCGGGCCTTTCCAATCTGGCCCTTCCTCCAGAGCCGTTCTGAGAACACCATCCCAGGTCGATGGGTGTTTCTTAAAAAAGGAGTTTCTGAGTTTAACAGAGTCAAACAATATCTTTATGCAGAGGCCACTCCCAGCTGTGGACAGAACGTGCAGTGATCTCAAAGGCCATTTGGCCACGGAGTTCTGAGTTCTGTGACCAAAGCTGTACGGAGCCACCATAGGAAATGCTGATCCAGGCCAGCTCCCGGTGCAGGTGGAGAATCCTGGGCTTGGTGAGGCGAGCGGATGTGCCCGTGATCACCCAGCTAGTCCCTGACGGAGTTGGAAACCTCGAATCTCAAATTCTTGACTCCTTGTTCTTTCCGCTACAGATCAATCTGCAAAACGTGGTTTATTTAATGATTGAGACTGGGGAGGGACATTAATATAAAATATGATTGTGCTGCCTTGGTCTGAGACCTTATTGTTTATAAAGACTTTATCGTATATCCTTCCTTCTCTATTCTTTAAAAACATTTTTTAATGTTTATTTTTGAGAGAGAGAGAGTGCGAGCCGGGGAGGGGCAGAGAAAGGGAGACACAGAATCGGAAGCAGGCTCCAGGCTCTGAGCTGTCAGCACAGAGCCCGACGCAGGGCTCAAACCACGAACTGTGAGATCGTGACCTGAGCCGAAGTCGGACGCTTCACCAACTGAGCCCCCCAGGCGCCCCGTTCCTTCTCTGTTCTTGATCCCAATGGTTCTGAATACCGGCAGACAGCTTTAGTCCCTGCAAGGGCCAATTTGTGCCAGCTGATGAGATATTTGTAAGAATTTTCTGTAAGATTGCGAGGATGGGATGTTCAGGGAAGTCTCGTGATCATATTGGTTTCCGGGTGTGTGGAGCGGAGGGCTGGAATTCAAGTGCAGAATCTCACACTGGTTCTGATGGTCTCATTCTTAAGGTTGTGTTGTAGTCATCAAGACTTATTCTGGAACCAAACAAAATTTGAAGTTGATACTTGGGGTTAGCCCACTGGGTCTTCTACTCCGTGAATTTTTTTTGATACTTCGAAAGATAACAGTACAGGGGTGAAGTGATTTTTTAATGAGCCTTCTTTTGCAAATTAAAAACAATGAACTTGCATCCGTAGCGAGAGTGTGAGTATGTAACACACATCACACCTCGGCTGTAGGCAGAAGCTGGAAGGCACGCTGGGCCTAAAACTAAGGTAAACACTAGACTTCAGGGCAAGGCGGGGCTTCGGGAGGTGATCCAGTTGTGAAGAAGAGATGGAGATGCTTGCGTCATGAGGACGTAATTTTAGGTTGGACTGCGCGTTCAAGTCGGACTCCAGCACTGATGGAGTTTTTGGGGTGCCGCTCCCCTACACCTCCCCCTGGTACTGCTGTGATGGAGAAGGGGCAGACTTGGTTTCATTGCAAGTGCTTAACTGAGTCCTGTTGATAATGTCAGCTCTCAGCAGCTCTGGGCTTAGTGGAAAATATCCTGATTGGATTAATGATTGGTGCCACCATGTACAAAATCAGGACACAGTGACACAGATCCATGCATTTGCAGCCTCAAAGCTACTTTGAATATACAGGGCTTCTTTGAAATAAAACTGCTCATTCATTCATTCATTCATTCATCATCCATCCATCCATCCAGACATCTACCCAACCACCCACTGAATATTCACTGAGAAATGATCAAATATCAAGTGTTGTTCTAGAGTCATGTATAAGTGAGATCTCTTCTTGGCCCTATTTTAAATAAGTTAGTAAGATAAGTAGCATGTCTCTAGCAGTGTGGGGACGTGCATGGAGCACTGGACTGAGAGTCAAGAGACATAAGTTGGAGCCTTGTAATCTTGGGGAAATGGCTGTGTTCTCTGAGACTCTGAAGGAATGGCCTAAGTAGATCACTAAGACCTCAGTCAACTCTTAAATGACGTAATTCTAACCATGTGTCAAGTACCCGCTGGGTGTGCTGGGTAGGGTTCAGATTCTATAAGAAAATGAAACTCAATGAATGTCTTTCCAACTGCAGGTATGAAGGCCTGTATATCTAATACCATAACACAAGTAAATTAGATTAGAGGAGATAACTTTGTTTGAAATATGCAGTATATATACAGGGAACCATAATTACAGCCTAATATTTATTGAGTAGTTACTGTGCTAAGCTCTTCACATGATTGCCGTAGCCCCATTTCACAATGGAGGAAGCTAAGACCTAGGGGGATAGAGGCATCTGCTCAAAGTAGTTAGAGGTGGAGCTTGGACCTAAACGTGGGTGGGGAGCTCCAGTCATGTTCTTGACTTTTACTCTTCCTTTAAATTTAGGGGTCTGGGTGGTTTGACTCCTCCGTACCAGAACCAGACACCTCTCTATGGTTAGATGTTCTTTACTTGTCCTGATAATCAGTGTCTATGACTAGAAATGGTCTCTCCCTAAAAATAGCTTTTAATTGAGAGTGTCAGACTTGGAAATAAGAGCTGAAACAGCCCTCTGGTGCCATCTGGTCCATTTGCTATGTCATTATAAGACACTGGAGAGAGAAGAGGTGAGGTTGCTTGCCTAAAGTCACACTGCACCTCAGTGACACACGTGGGCCCCTGATTTCCACTTCAGGGTATCTTCTCTCACACTTACTCCTTTGGAAAGGGAGAACATTTTGGGTCAGGGGGGATTTTTAGAGGAAGGAGATGGTACTCTTCAGTATTCCCAGAGGAAAAGGAGTTTAGCATTTAGAAATATGCTAGAACTCACATGTAATGAAATTAGCTTCATAAACTGTCAGTCACACTGTTTTCATCAAGGATGGAAGAGAAAACAAAGAAAAAGATCTCTATCATATAGAGAACCCTACCTATCCTGTCTGAGAAATATGTGCTTCCCAACAGCCAGTACTTTACTCTTATACCCCCTGGACATGATTTTTCAGAAAAGGGACCATTTACGTTTATTGTACCGGTTAACTGATTCTGGTTTCTTGTACACGTGACTGATTCTATTTCCTCCTGCAGTATCCCAGTGACCGCATCCCTCCCTCCGCTTGAGTGGCCACTCTCCCACCAGTCAGGCTCCTACGAGCTGCGGATTGAGGTGCAGCCCAAGCCACATCACCGGGCCCACTATGAGACAGAAGGCAGTCGGGGGGCTGTCAAAGCTCCAACAGGTGGCCACCCTGTCGTTCAGGTATGGACTTGAATTCTTTTCCTGGTTTGTGTCCTTTTGCTCAGAAGTCCAACTACTCAGAGGCCAGCGAAGAAAGTCTTCCTGAGCTGGATAAGGATAGAAATGATATTCTTAAGCTATTTCTTCCCTTCTCTTTCTGATTGAAAAGTTGCTAGAGTTTTCCAGGGGGTTGTGTATTGACAGAAGGTTTCTGAAGCCATTACTTTGTGTTTAAATTTCAAATGAGAATCCACTGAGGAAAATCTGTACACTCTTGTAAAGTATAGAAAACCAGGGGGAAATTAAAATTTCACATAAAGTAAATATTATTAGCATTTTGATATATTTCTTGTTGCCTTTTTTCTGTTCACAAACATGGCAGTGTCTCTTACTATCCATTTATATGCTTGATGTTATAGTGATTGGTGTTCTGATTTTTAAAATATACCATGAGCATTTCCTCCAGTTTTTTCTTAATCATTATCTTGTATGTCTGTGGCTTTTGATTTAACCTCAGGTTTTTTTCTTTGGTCAAAATAGGTAGAGAAGTGTGCATTTTTCTGCAAAATAATTGGAATTGAAATGAAGTTTCTTAATTGCGTAATCTGTTCAACCAGGGAGTGCTGATTGGTGCCCACCAACCAACTCAATGAAGCAGAACCTTCAATATATATACATTTAACTTTTATTTGTATTTGCCTTAAAGTGGATGTATTCTATGATAAGAATCTGATGTAGTATGCCTAAAAGCCCTCTAGAGAAGTTGTTAAAAATGAAGATTCCCAAGCATCCCCTGAAACTACTTAATGAGAAATTATATAACATGAGTAGAGCTGAGACCAGCAAACAAACAAAAATCCAGAATCTCTGAAATCTCCATCGGTGCTCTGGGTGTACGTACCTGGTTAGGGACTTTCATGATAATAATGGGAAATCCCACATCCTGGCAGTTGCTTTTTCTAAAACTGACATCACAGCTCTTTTGCCCTCTGTGTCTCTTCATTGCTTCTTTTCCTTGACGTTGAGTCACATTTTCCTTGCTCTTTGCCTGTCTAGTAATTGTCGACTATATTCTAATAGTGTGATGATAATATACTTACTGGACATTGAGACTCTGGATTTTGTTATCTTCTTTTAAAGACAGTTCAGCAGCTGGCTGATCACCTTAAACTTGTGGAGACTTGATTTAGTTATGGTGGATATGTGGAAATCCCAAGGTGTTTCTTATGCTCCCTCCTGAGTCCGTGACCTTTGTGGATGCCTGGTCGGGGAGGTGACTACAAGCCGGTGGTGTGGAAGCTGTCCTCAGGCAGAGAGCTGGAGTGAACCTGGGCTCCTGTGTTTCCTTTCCCTCAGTGGCCACAGTCTTACGCTGCCTGCTGTCTAATGCCCGAAAACAGTAGCCTTATATATGTTTGTCCTAATTTCTAGTTGTTTACGGCAGGAGGGCTGGGCTGGTACCATTTACTCTGTCATGCATGAAAATGGGTTTTTTTGGAAAAGGAAGTCTTTGCATCATTATTGGTCTAGGCGTATCTACTCTAGGATGGGAACTCCTGGCTCAGAGGGTGGTGTTGGTCTGCGTGTTGGAATCAAAGTTCATCTGTGTGTTTAGTAATGATAGAGAAACTCTCTTATGGCAGATTAGAAACAAGGAGGCTACAATCACAAAACCAGGCCAGGAGACTCAGCTCAGAAAGAAGCAGACTTGAGAATGGTCCCAAATTTATTTCTTTGTTCCGTCACAGTCTGTTCAGCAAGTGGATTCATTCATTCTGCAAGTCTTGGCTGAGCACCTGCTTTTTGCCACATGTCATGCTTGATACTAAAACACAGTGAAGAATAAAAAAGCTATGATCTCTTTCTTCCTGGAGCTCATGGTCTAGGAGCGAGAGTCATTGACCAGAGCATCACTCACAGATGATAGTACAGACGGTGGCAAAGTGGCACAAAGGAAAAGAACACAAGGCTCTGGGCGCGTAAAATGGAGGAGCCGTTGGAAATGAGGGAAGAACCTGTGCAAGGATTTCCCTCAGGCTCGGGCTCAGGATGCAGGGGGAGCTGCGTGTGCAAGTGCCTGGAGGCGGAAGGAAGTAGAGGGAATCCCGTTAGAGGAGCAAAGGAGGCCAGTGTAACCGGAGGCGCAGAGGGAAGGGGAGGGAGGGGGCAGGGGGCAGAGTACGTGGGGCCTGAGTAGCCAGCGGGGAGAGTTTGGCTTTATTCTGAGACATGAAAGGCAGGAAAGAAGTGCGATCTGATTTTTAGGCTTTGCTGAGACCCACCAGGCTTGCCCTGTTGGAGGAGGGGCCGAGGTACGGAGAGGAGTCAGCAGGCTCCGGCCCGAGTCTCTGTCTCCTCAGGGCTGTATCGTGTCTTCATTCCCTGATCGCTCACACATGTTGGGTGAGCACTCCTGTGTACCGGGCATGGTTCCTGACTCTGGGCTGTGGTGTGTCCAAAACAGCGAGAAAGTCTCAGCCTCGTGAGCTTACGGTTGAGCAAAAATGATAACAACAGTCCCCATTCAGGATGCGTTTGCTGTGTGTCGGCCTCTGTTCCAAATGCTGTGTATGTTTATTTATTCCTCAAAGGAGCCCTAAAAGCAGGTTATGGTTAGGTCAAGGAGATGTCAAGGAACTTGTTCAAGGTCATAGCTGTCGAATGGGCCTGGGATTTGGACCCACGGATCTGGCTCTCTCTGCTAAACAGCGTTCCTGATTTTTCACGTGACACCACACTCTTACCAGGCAGAGAAAGCCTTGGGGAAAATGCCCACACCTCTTGCCTATCAATTTTATGTGCTGGCCCCACACCAGCTTTTGGGGGCCCCAATTGTGGTTTCTCAGGGAGGTTCTAATTGGCTCTGGCTGGGAAGGCCCGCCGGTCCAGTTGGCTTGGCCAGAGAGGGTGGCCCCTGTGAAGTGCTAGGCTCTGCTCACCCATTCATTTAGGGCGGGGCCCATGGCAAGTCCCAGATGAGGGAACAGGCTGGATGTGCAACTCAGAAGTCCCTGCTGAACTGGGCGTGAAGTTCATGCCCCTCCTTCTGACGGCCCCCAAGGAGCCCTCCCTCTTCATGCTCGTGACTTTGAAAACCCAGTGTATGACTTCAAGGTTTGCAGCCACGTTCTCTAAAGATACAGAGTGGAGTGTTTTTTTTTTTTTTAAAATTATTTGAATAGACTGTGTTCTCTTCAACATGCAATGTGCTAACCACTGATTTTGAACGTGGTAAGTCAGTTTTTCAAAAAACTTCTTTGAAAAATGAAGAGGGGACTTCAGACAAGGGCTCTTACCCTGTAAGTAGAGTGAAAACCCCTTTCGAAATCTGGGGGGTTGCCCTTTGGTTCCCAGAAGCGCCGTGAAGCCCTGTTTTGTTCCAGCCTCGATGCTTCTGCTGGTTTCTCTCTTGATCTGTCTCTTATCTCTCCATCTGTTTCTATTTCTGTTCTGTACCGCGGCTCCTCCCCCCTCTGTGATTGGTCCCCACCCTTCTCTTTTTATTTACCGCACTATCAAACTGCACTCTTTGCATCCCCGGTGGTTTTATGCCCCTCTTTATGTGAAAAGAAAATGAGTATGAGACCATTTCTTTACATATAAAATTTAAAATCTTAAGCCTATACCATGTTCAGCGTCGTGTGTGTGTGTGTGTGTGTGTGTGTGTGTGTTTTCTTCCTGATCGTCAGCTGGTCTTGGAAGAAAGTTTGTTCTAAACCTTCAGCGCGTTCAGATCTCCTCTTCGCTCTGGCGGCTATTTGGTGGAGACCCAGCCGCGTGCCAGGCTCTGCGCTACGTGCCGATAATGTAACGAGGGGCGGGACGGATGCCGTTCTACCCTGATGGCGCCCTGGGAGCCCTGGAGGTGCAGCGCAGGCCAGGATGGCTTGGCGTGACCATGCTGAGCTGTGAGTGCCTCAGGGAGGCAGATGAGGGCAAGCTGGAATGACCCCTGGACTCTGGGGCGAGACGTGATGGCTGGTTGGGAGCCCGTCTGTTGGATGTACAACGTAAATTTTACAACTTACAACTTCAGCCACACCAGCCATGCCGAGAGAACACCTAGATCCGCTGTAGAAGGGAGCCTTGCTGAGGCTGTGACTTGCCACCCGTGACCTAGAGCAGGTGTCAGAGCCGGCAAAGTGAGGAACGATGTCCTTCTTCTCTCTGTTTCTTAGTCTCTCTGGGTAGTGGTGGGGGAGTGTTCCTTGCACAAGGTACAGTATGTGCAAAGGCCCTGAGGCAGGGAGGAACTTGATGTGTCTGAGGAGCCAAAGGGGGGGCCAGTGTCACCTGAGTTTCCCCGGGCGGTGATGGGCTGGGCGGGGCCACACTGTGCAGGACTCCTAAGCCAAAGTGAGGAGTTTGGGTTTTATTCCAGGAGAAGGGAGTCACGAGTTTTGAGTAGGGGAGGAAGGGGATTCTGGTTTACTGGTTCTGGCTTCTTTCTAGGGCGTGGGTTAGAAGGGATAAGGGAAAGGGATAAGGGAGGAAGGAGGGAGGTGGATATGAGGGGCTGAGGACGAGGCACCAGCAGGAGGGAGGGATTCAGGACTCGGTTCTGGCTTAGATGTGGGAGGTGAAGGGGCCCCTGAGCACAGGGTGCTGTCCTATGTCCTGTGGGAAGACTTGGGGCGAGGATCATCTTAGGTGAAGCTGATGAATTCATTTTGGGGTGTAGGGAGTTGGGAGGGCTGTGAGGTATCTGAGGAAAGATGCGAACAGGCAGTTGGACCGGGGGGCCCGGAGCTCAGAGGCAGACTTCTAGCTGGGCTTTCTAGCGCTCAGGCCTGTGGGACGGCGCAGGGCCACACATGCCATCACTAGACGGCTTCGCGTGGATCCGCTTGCACGGGGTTACTTCCCACACCCGACAGGACCCTGCGTCTCTCCAGAAGCAACGGACCAAGGAGAGAGCCGGAGAAGAGACTGGAGAAACAAGCTGAGGAGCTGGTGGGGGTCAGGCAATGAAAAGAAATGGCTGAATTGGCCAAATGTCCGGGACAATGGGGTCCCGGTGGGGAGTAGGGTGCAGCGGGGCCTCATCGCCGGGAGACGGGTACTAGTCAGCCCCCGCGGTTGAACCGTGTGGGAATGTGGGTGCAGCATTGCCACGGTGCATAGGTTTTCTTCGGGAGCAGCTCAGAATCTGAATCTCCATGTGAAATTTCTGATTATCAGGTTTTGGCTGCAAAATCAAACTTTGTGTGAGATTTGGCTCAAGGCAAATATCCTCAAGTGCATATCCTCTGGAGCCAATGACGGCTGTGCTGGTTCAAGGTTTACCAAACAGAAAGGGAGATAGAGAGAGACTATGTTTATACCGTCTCTGAGAACTGTCCGGTTAGCAAAGGGGGACTGTTAGCATCTGAGCTCATGTCGCTTCCTTTATAAACCTTTCAATCCCGTTGAGCTAGAACGAGCTTATGGCTCCTTCCGAGGAAGCAGGGGATATTAATTCCACGGCCCGACTCTGACTGGAAGGACCAGATGAGGAAGGGAACCCCCTGAGTCACCTTGGAAGAGCCACATGCCCCTTGGCAGAGCCCAGCCATCATTTTCTCGTTTTGCCTCAGGGCTGGATGCCGGGGTCCTTTGGGGGACGAAGCTTCCATGCACAGCCTGCTCTGAAAAGTTGGGCTTTGCAGCATCTGCACAGCCCTGCAGCTTTCTGGGATCTAATCCCACCCCGGTTGATACAATGCCATTTTCACAGAATCCTGTCCCGGGCTTCCAGACCCTTTAACCACGTTCCTGCGTGGAAATTCCCCGGGCGAGGACACTGTGTCATATTCCTTATCGGTCCTTGTGCTGGGGCTTTCAAAACACATTCTGCTTCCTGTTCTCTGGGACTTGCTTTCAGCTGCAAGAATGATCGGAGAGGCACCCTTGCAGTTCGAAAGTAAGCAAAATGAGAACGTTAGCCCAGAGCGCACACCTCCCAAGAGCAGATGTTCAGACGTGTGGAAAAAACATGGTCGTTCCTTCGGGAGAAAGCCCTTACAGATCAGAAACCTGATCTGGGTTTCATGGGGGGGCGGTAACCCTGATGAGCTTCGCAGGGTGGGGGCGGAGGCCAGGGACGCACCTGTCCAGGTTACCCCCCCCCGCCCCCTCATCTGGAGGCGGCTGCTCTGGTCTCCAAGCTTTCATCTCTTGTGAGGCTGTGATCTTCATCCTGTTGGATTTTAGCCTTTATACTCCCCATGACTCACTTTGCATTATCTCTCAGAAAGGGCAGAAAGAAGCCAGGTGGAGTTTCCTCCCCACGGGTCACAGCTGCCATCGTGACAGTGCGCAGGGCGCCTCCGGCAGGGGGCTGCGCACGCGGGCTTCTCCATGGCTGAGCCGATTTTGTGCTCAGTGAGCACTTCTCTCCCCCCAACCCCTCCAATACCCTCCACTCTTAAGAAACAGGAAGCTGGTCTTGCAGGTGCTAATTTGTCTAGAAGCTACTGGGTTTGGTTCTCCAGAGGGTTCAGTCTGGCCTTCTGGGGAGGGAGAGAGGAAAGCAGGGTGGCTGGAGTTAGAGGCAGAGAGAACGTGTTCTGAGATCCCTAGAGGCTCCTTGGCTCATTCATCCGTTTGTTTGAAATATTCACCAGGCACCTTCTTTGCGCTCGGCACCGGTCCTGGTGCTGGGAGGGCGGCCGTGAACCAAACAGACAAAAATTCCGGCCCCCGTGGAGCTGACGTTCTGGCTGCGGAGAGACAAACACCACCTCTAATAAGTAGGAAAGTTAAATAGTCTGTTGGAAGGTGATACGTGCCATGGGAAAAGCCACCAGGCCAAGGGGAACTGGGGCCTTGGGAGGGGGCAGCTAGGCATCCTTGAAAAGGAAGAGAGAGAGGAGGAGAAGGCAGGTGCAGGGAGCTGGGGGTGAGTGCTCCCGGCTGAGGGGACGCTGGGCCCAGCAGGCACGGGCTGGGGATGCAGAGGGGGCCGGAGGCACGGGGTGAGCCAGGACGGATGTGTAGGAGACGCAGGCCCCAAGGAAAGAAGATGGGCAGATTCGGGCTTTGGACGCTGAGGACTTTTATTCTCGGTGAGGTGGGAGCTGGGAGGGATGGGGTGTGACTTTGGTTTTCTGTGCCTCTCTGTGGCTGCGGCGTGGGTGAGAACAGATGGGGGGGCAGGGGGGAAGAAGCGGGAGGAGGTGTGGGGGCGCTGCCGTGGCCCTGGGGGAGAAGGGAGGGTGGCTGGACCAGGGTTGGGGGTGGAGGGCACGAGACGTGGTTGGACTCCGGGTGTATTTTGAAAGCTGGCCTGACCGGTTCATTTGTGAGATTGGCCGTGGTGGAGAAGCATGGGTGTGGTCGTAGTCTTGGGAAAGGCCCGCGTCCCCAGGGCTGAGCCGCCCTGCCGGTCCCCACTGCGGCTTGTCTTCCAGGGGACGGCCTGACCCAGCCTCGTAAAGAGCGGGCGGGGCCGGGTGGGGAGGCCGACGCCAGCTTTTAGGGGGGCCGTCCTTACCAGCCTCTCCTTGGCTCTACCCATCTCTTGATTAGAACGCTGGCCATTAATTTAAAAACTTTAAAGAGCGTGGTCCAAACCGAGTCCGTCTGCGGACCAGATGTGGCC
Organism: Mungos mungo; assembly: GCA_004023785.1. Taxonomy (NCBI): domain Eukaryota; kingdom Metazoa; phylum Chordata; class Mammalia; order Carnivora; family Herpestidae; genus Mungos; species Mungos mungo. The sequence continues at coordinate 21,973 of PISW01006440.1, read as the reverse complement.
TCCTGAGTGTGACCTCGAGTGGTCAAGGAGGCCTTGTGAAGGAGCAGAGACCGGAGCCGGCCTCCGGGGGTGTCCCGGGCGGCGACCAGGCCTGGGTGATGAGCAGGGGTGAGGCTGGACGATCCTGTGCTCACAGCCCACATCTCAGACGATAAGCCGTCCCGAATCCGCGAAGCCTTGCCCCCAGGTGTAGGGAGAAGGCGGAAGGCTTCCGGAATCTCGGAGAAACAGTTGTTCCAAAGAGAGCGATCAAGTCTGAGGCTTGCATTTTGTCTGGCAGCCGGTGGGAACATATAGAGGAAACTTGGTTTGTCCCACAAACAACCTGTTGGGTCCTTCGTATGGGCCGGGCCCTGTGATGTGAGCACGAGAGCTACACTTACAGAGCGCTTGCTGTATACTCTGCTTAGAGTGGCCTACTTAATCTTACAGCAACACCACGGAGTGTAGGTGGTAGGATTACAGGCCTCATTTTGTAGGCAAGGAAACTGGGACCCAGAGAGGTTAAGCAATCTGCCCCATGTCACCCAGCTGGCGAGTAGAGGCATTGATTAGGACAGAGGAGGCCTGAAGCCAGAGCCTACATTTACCCAGTGCTCTGCGCTGCCTCTTGGAAGAAGAAAAAGCGGGTGGCTTGGGGCAAGGCAGTCCTAGCGTCCATTGGCTCTAGGACTCCGGGTAACTGCTGGGTTGCATTTTCCTCAGCTGTCAAGTGGTGAAGACCTGTGTCTTTCAGATTGTCTGGCCATGTCCCGAGTCGTTGGGATGCTCAACAGAAGTGTCCAGCGTGAACTTTGGCACAAAGCAGGCATTTGAGCTGCTGTTCTTTTGTTGAGTGACGTAGCGGTTGGATCTGGGATCTCTGGAGCTGTGCTGGCCTGAGATGAGATGCCGGTGCCTGTGCGGGCTTTTCCTGGCCGAGTTAACCAACTCCGAGCCTCAGGGTGCTCTGAGCTCTCTGCAGGTCTTCATTTATACGTCATTTGTTTGTTACTCACACGACCTAACTTCATCCTTGCAAACACAGCGTGAGGCGGGGCTCCAATTCCCATCGTGCAGGTGGGTAGGGAGGCACGGGGGAAGCTTAGCGACATCATTTGGCTAAAGGCAACTAGCATGTTGCCCTGACCTTGGCTTTTAGCTTCTGGGCTCCAGTCTTTCCACTTACCGACTCATTCATCCGTCACCTGCTCCCAGCCAGGCCTGCGTGAAGCCCCGGCACAGAGCACCGCAGCTGGGGTCAATGCCGGGGTAAGAGGGGGTGCGGCTGAGCAAAGTCACCGCGCAGCAGCTTTGGGTGGTGCCCGGCTGGGTGTGACTTGAGCCCTGGGCCCAGTGTTCCCCATCCAGGTCCCACGCTTGTCTCCACTTTCTCTCCCGATGGACGCTGAGTGAAGCAAAGTGTCCTCTGGTCCTGTGAGGAAGGAGGCCTCTGCCGGAGGTGGATTCTCAAGCCCCTGTTGGTTCCAGCTGTCCCGAGAGCGCGGGGGAGGTGATGGCTTCTCACCCAGGCCCTCTTCCCTCTGTGACAGCAGCAAAGCCCTTCTCCAGATCCTGGGAGATAGTGGGGGAGGTTAAAACCGCTTGCTCTGACCCTCCAGGAAGACTGTGTGCTGACTCTGCCCATGAGTATATTGATTTATTGAGCATTTACTCTGTGACTAGCACGTCACATGGACTGGCTTCGGCAGGCATGCCGTTCTTGCTCTGTGCATGGAGAAATGGGCTCAGAGGCATCGAGTGTCTTCTCCGAGGAGCACGTGGTCATTAGTGACCTTGACTGAGCTTTCCCTGTGCGCCTATTGCAGGAGGTCGTGGTGCTGTTCTTAACCTCATTTACAGATGAGGAAACTGAGGCTCAGGGTCACACAGCTCATCAGAAGGGATAATACTCGTGCCCCCCTCCTGGTGTCTTTGCCAAGAGTAAAGGACTTCCTGGAGTGAAATGCTTCGGACAGGGCCCGGGCGCTGCGGGTGTCTGCGGGTGCTCGTTGGTACTACTCCGTCTGGCTGAGTTCCTCACCACCATCCTGTTAGGATAATAAAGGGGGCGTGGATGCTTCCGTCGAAGTTCTGATTTCGTGCCACAGTCCTGGAGCCAGGATGGACGCGAGTTACGTGCCCATGGGACGGGCGACGTCGGGACCGGTCGCTTACAGAGCACGTGCTCCGTGCGCCCTTAGAGGACCTGCTCAGGGGCGTGGAGTCGGGATGTGGGGGAGCAGAATTTAAAAGCACATCTGCTGAGCTTCTTGGCCAGACATTTTCCCTGTTCTGTGTGGTCCTCGGGCCTACGTTAGGTTTGAAAGGTGTGTGTGTGTGTGTGTGTGTGCGCGCGCATCTATAACCACAGACAGGCGTATTTAAATTAAATATATATATATATAAACATACACACATGTAATGCATATATTTGCATCACACACACACATATACACTTTTTATCCAATTATTTATTTTTTCTTGGTTTAATATGTGTTTGTTTAAAAAATACAGGAAAATCTAAAAAAGAAACCCACCAGCCCCCTTTGTCACCTGCAGAACTGTCGGTTTTCCTTTGATGTGTTTCCGTTCAGTCTTTCCCCGCTGGGCCGACGCAGCCCACTCCTGCCCTCCTTACTCAGTCTGTCTACATCAGATTACTGCGATGAGCCCTGGGGGAAATAGCACCGATCAAGATCTGAGTTCGACTGGGAATTCCTTTCCATCTATAAATTACTTTCTGTCTGTATATAGATGGGTATAATGCAATCATTGTTTCCAGGTAGTACTTGGAGACCCAGAGAGGTTAAGTAACGTGCCTAAGGTCACACAGGAAGTGAGGGAGGTGCAGACTGAACCTAGGTGGTCTGGCTCCCAAGGAAAAATAAGAGCCTTTAACGACCCTGAGATAATTTACCAGGTCATTCCTTGAGGCTCTTATTGTTACTTAAGTATTGTGAAAAATTCAGGAAACAAATCCAGTTTGAGCACCAAGCCAAATTTTCGCCTCCTGCCTTCCATCATGTCTCGCCCCCCACCTGGCTTCTTCCCTCCCTGGGCACCACAGCCCGCAGCCCTCCACCCCGTCTCTTGAGCTCCCTCCTCCATCACTTTGTTTCTATGGGTGGCGTAGTCTGCACTTGGGACTTGAGGCGTTAGCATCTCTGGGGCAGGGGGTTGGGGGCTGACCTGGATGATCAGACCCGAGCCAGCTGCTCCTGGGGCCTAGCTGTCCAGCCTGGATTCTTCTCGCCGCACCAGTGGTGGGATTGTGAAGCAGGATAATCGGACCTCCTGAAGCCTCAGTTTCCCCAATGGTGAACTGGACAAGATGTTACTTAGAGGATTTCTGGAGGAGGATTTCTGTAAGGCAGGGAGCATGGCGCTGAGGGGAGACTTCCCCGGGCTTCTCTTCGAGGTGAATTCTGAAGGGAGGAGGTGCATTCACGTGGTGTGGGTTCGGAAGGTTCCAGGCCGGCCTCCACCTGCGCCTGAGTGGCCACTTCCTCTTCCCAAGTCCCCAGCATCACCGTTTCTTGACACCCTCCCAGAGCGGGTCCGTGTCCCTGTGCTCGCGTCCATGGAGGCCCCTGTCCTCGCCCCCAGCAGCAGCAGTGTCATCTACACAGCACTCGGCGGGATGCATTTTAAATCCCCAATAAACGACCAAGGCAGTCGGCACTGAGAAGCTTCAAAAGGCTTTGCTTTCAGTTCCCCAGGTAGGAAGTGAAGCCGAGCCATCTTATTATCATTTATGTAAACCAAAAGCTTGGGTTTCTGTGAAGGGGCTCCCGCGTTCAAATGTCCTCGTTTGGCATTTGATATAAAAGTGACTCTAATGACTACCATTTTTTGCTTTTTTTTGTTTTTTTATTTTTTTATGTTATTTATTTTTTGAGAGAGAGACACAGTGCGAGCAGGGGAGGGGCAGAGAGAGAAGGAGACACAGAATGAGAAGCAGCTCCAGGCTCTGAGGTGTCAGCAGAGAGCCCAACACAGGGCTCGAACCCACAAACCATGAGATTATGACCTGAACTGAAGCTGGACGCTTAACCAACTGAGCCATGCAGGTGCCCCATGACTATCATTTTGAAACGTGTGTCATTGGGGCGCCTGGGTGGCTCAGTCGGTTAAGCCTCCGGCTTCGGCTCAGGTCAGATCTCACGTTCGTGGGTTCGAGCCCCGCATCAGGCTCTGTGCTGACAGCTAACTCAGAGCCTGGAGTCTGCTTCCGGTTCTGTGTCTCCTTCTCTCTCTGCTCCTCCCCCTCTCATGCTCGGTCTCTCTCTGTATCAAAAATAAATAAAACATAAAAAAAAAAAAGAAACGTGTGTCAGGTGAATGTTAAGCGTTGGCCTTCTCTGACCCCAAGTTTGCGTCAGCAAACATGGGCCATGTGACCCCTGTGTGCACGTGTGTCCTTTCTCCCTCCATCAGAAAATGATACGTTGGAGAGAAAAGCGATGGGTGCAGCCTGTGGTTAAAAGGAGCAAGAAAAGCATGGAATAGGATCGTGAGTGTTTTTCAGTTTGTCTCTTAATTACCCAACAAATAATGACCGGGCCTCCACCGTGTGCCAGGCACTGTGCAGGGTGCTCGCCACGGTTTGGTCCACGGGCCGGCAGCCCAGACACCCCCTGGGAGTGTGCTGCCGATGCAGGATTTCAGGCTCCCCACGGCTTGCTGAGTCAGAATCTGCTTTTGTATGAGATCCCCGGGATTCGTGTGCCTGTTAGAGTCCGAAACACGCTATTCTAGGGTGGGAGTTGTCAAACCCAGCCAGCCCAAACCGGCCTGGCATGTCTTTCTAAATATTTTTATTAAATGTTTATTTTTGAGAGAGATGCAGAGCGTGCTCTGGGGAGGGGCAGAGAGACAGGGAGACACAGAATCGGAAGCAGGCTCCCGGCTCTGAGCTGTCAGCGCAGAGCCCGACACGGGGCTCGAACTCGTGAGCCACGAGATCACGGCCTGAGCCGACGTTGAATGCTCAACCCACTGAGCCCCCCAGGCGCCCCTCTAAATGAAGTTTTATTGGAACATAGCCACGCCCATTTATTTGCATGCGTTTATTGACCCTGTGAGGGCAGAGACGGGTCGTGGCCACGGAGACCTTATGGCCTGCAAAGCCTGAAATGGTTACTGTTTGGTCTTTAGAGAAGACGTTTGCTGGTGTGGAGTGGTGAACAGAACACAGAATGGAAAAGGCTCCGGCCGACCCGGAGCTGACGTTCTGCTGGAAGGAGACACTCAGCCAACCAAAAAATCTGCCATCTGTGGGATAGTCAAAAAGCAGTACGAAAACTGAGCGCAGGGAGAGAGGAAGCCGCGTGGCTGTCTTGGGGGAAAGGGTTGTAGGGCGGGAGCAGCCAGCACAAAGGCCCCGAGGCCGGAGCTTTCTTGGTGCGCACCCCGTGCATCAGTACGGAGGTGGGAGCTGGCGGGGTCTGACTTAGAAGTTAAGTGTCGACAGTGAGCGGGGGTTTTGGTTTTCGGTTTTCACATGACCTTTGCTAGGGCATCTTCGGGCCTTGGTTGAAATGTAGGCAGAGGTTCCCCATCTGACAGCACAGGGAAGCCTTCTGTGTGTCACTGGGGACAGTTGCACATGCCGTGCACTGCATACCAGGAGGGTACTTTTCACATCTGCATATTTATTAAGACCGTGTTCTGACACATGCTGCTAAGGGTGCAGAGGAGGCGGTGTCTCTCGCCGGTCTGCATAAAAGTGCCAGACAACTTAGCAGCGGCCCTGGTGGTATAATTCTTAAAACGAGGAAAAAAAAGTCAGAGCGTAAAGGTCTTTGGGTTGCAGATGTTCATCCGTCTCTGCGCTGGTTACTCAGCTCAATTCCACTCCCTGCGCCGGCCCCTTAAAGGATTTGAATTTAACTCTGGACAGCAGGAAAGGCATTTCTGCTCGCTTGGAAGACCCCCCTCCTCCCTCCATTTCTTTCCTTTTCCAGATGGGGTTTCCATTGCTTTCTTTTCCCCACCTGCTATCAGACCAGACCGCCTGGGGCATCTTCCACCTTGGCCTGTGTTCGCCGTGCAACTTCAGCTCACACGTTTCTCCTCTTGGGCTGTGGGAGCCTGGGCTCTGAAAGAGGGGGCAGTGCCCCGTAAGCCTCCTCCCACCTCTGCCCTCGCAGGAGTCTGTGACTCACGTTATTAGTAGGCATCACCTGAGGAGAAGTGCCTGCGCTTAGTTCTGTTCCCTTTGAGGTGGGAGTTCCAGCCTCTCTTCGCCCCGGCCTGCCTTGACTTGCACGGTTTCCTAGCTCCAAGGGTGACTCATTTGGGGACTTGAAGCTGGGTTTTTTGTTTTGTTTTCTTAGAATTTGGGGATGGATGAGCTAGAAGGAGACTTAGAAGTCACCTACTTGAATACCTGGTATCTCTGATTCATGTGTCATTTTACTGAGGGCTCCAGCTACCATTTTGTCGAGGGCTCTGGTCACCATTTCACTGAGGGCTTCCAAGATGTCTGGCCTTTTGCTGACATGGTGTCATTCAGGCTCACGCTGAGTCCTTGAGCTAGGTACCGTCCGGATAGGTTTGCAGATGACCAGATAGAGGCTCAGAGAGATGATCTGAGTTCTGAAGACGACACAGTGACGAAGGCAGAGCCCCCACTCAGACTGTTACGGGCAGAAGTTAGGAAGATATTATTTATTGAGCATGTACTACATGCCAGACGTTGTCTCCGCAGTAGCTTTCATTACCCGTTGTGACCTTGCGAATTAGGTCCTGTTATTTTACAGGGGAGAAGACTGAGCCCCCAGAATGCGTGCCTTACCCAGGGTAAGGCTTATGCGGGTAGTAGGCGGAACCGTTTCAGATTTCTGATCTTTTTCTCCTTCACACGTGCTCCTCTCTGCTCTGTGAACCCTGAGTGCATCCTGTTTACCTGTTGGCACCTGTGCCTTTGGTGGCCGCTGGCTCAACCATTTTTTCCCACCTTCTCTCTGCTCCCTGGGGCCGAGGCATTCTCGTCCCTTGTCTGGGTGACACCTGAACCTTCCCAGCTGGCTTCCCTGTCTCCACAAGTGCCCCTTGTCTTGTCTGCTCCCCACACAGCAGCCAGAGGCATCTGTTTGAAATGTCAGTCAGTCCACACCCCTCTGTGTACACACCAGCTCCTTGCCAGGGACTGCAAGGCCCTGTGTCACCTGGTCCCTGTCCCTCTCTGTGCTCTTGCTCACTCACTCCACCCTGGACTTATTGGCCTCTTACTATTCCTCAAACACTCCAAGAAGGCTCCTGCCTCAGGGCCTTTGCATATGCTGTCCCCCCCTCCTGGATGGCCACCTGACTCTCCTCTGCTTCACTCAGGTCTCACTTCAATTGTCACCTCCTCACAGAAGCTCTCCCTGATTGCTCTGTCAAAAGAGTTACCTCTTCCCCTGCCATCCTCTGTCCCTGTACTTGCGATGCTTTTATTCATAGCCCGATACTTTCTTCCCTCCTTCCTCCCACCCATCGACCCATCGCCCCCCGTCCCTGCTCCAGCCCCAGTCACAGTCACATTGCCTGTCCCACAGCAGGCACTCAGTCTGCTGCATGAACCACTGTTCCTTGGAGGCATCGGCGAGCCCCACTTTGCCAGGGCCCCTCGGACAAGCAGGGCGTCCGGGTGATGGATGTGTTGACGCAGGCGGTCCCTCAGTGGCTTTCCTGTGCGAGGGGAAGTGGAGGAAGGAAACGACAGTAATTAAGAAGCGCCAATTCAGTCCACGGGGCCAAGCCAGGCTTCCTCTGCCCTTCGTCTCTTAGCCCAACGTGACTTTGGGCTCGCCTGGGGCAAACAGAAGCGTGACTCGGTGCAAGAGGCATACGTTAGTTTTATAATGATTAAGAAGAAGAAGGAAAAAAACCCTTATTTTTCACTTTCCTTTTTTAATCAGTAAGGATGCCGTGGGTGTTCCCCTGTGGTTTTTCAGTCAAAGAGACGATTGTCGTTGATTCCCCTGGGGCTTCAGCTTTGCGTGTGTCTAACTTTAACTTTGAACTAACGCTTTTAGGGCTGTGCTTGGACGGGGGTCCTGAGGCCCGTCTTGGAACAAGGCAACAAGCCTGTTTATTGTGCCCAGATCTTGCCCTGTCTTCGTCCTGTTCCGGTTAAGCCCCTCGCGGCCCCGTCCTGCCCCAGAGGCGGAGGGGAGGGGGCCACACGGCGGAAGGCAGGGGGCTGCAAGCACTGGCCCCCTCGGGGGCGTCCTTGCCTGGGGACACTAAAAGTGGCTCCCGTGCGATTGTAGAGCAGAGGCGGGTTAGTGCTCCGTCGGGGGTCTCTGGCGAGTGCCGTCAGGGAGAGAAAAACCATGCAGAAGAGAGTTGTACGGAGATGGGATCGTGTTTGGTCCACACGGCGTCTGCAGAGCGACGCGTGCTGTGTACCTACGGATGTTTGCACACACCTCTGTGCCCCTGCGCTCACACGCTCTTTCTTTCTGTGTTTATTGTCTGTGGGTGTGTTGTCTTCCTGGCCAGGGGAGCCCGGGAATCGATCGGCTCCTTGACTTTCGACCCCGGGCTGTTGTCGATGTCAGGCGCCTTGCCCTCCCCCCCCCCGCCCCCCGGCCCGCGGGGCGCCGTGGAGAGCACCTGGCCAGGGGGGAGGTGGGCATCGGGAAGCTCCGACTTGCAGGGGCCCGGGTGTGTGAGCCCTCCTCGTGGGCAGCACCGGGCTCCACTTGGGGACTAAGGATGGAAGTCATCTCTCCGCTCCCCACGTTGAGTCATGGAGAAGCCGTGTGCTCTCTGAGCTGGGTCTTAGGGCCCCACTCGAATCCCGGTAAGAAAGGAGGCCTCGGGGCCAGCTGGGATTCTGGGTTGGGTCCGGAGGTCATTGCTCACGGCCCGATGTCCATTTCGGTCCCACGCTGCCCTCTTCCAAGAGTGGGGGACTTGGAGGCGGGCACACCCGTCGGCAGCCACCCTCGGTGCAGAACATGGCCGGCCTCCCCAAGGCCATCTTGTCCTGTTAACAGAGGGCTTCAGAGTTTGGGCGGCCCCGGCCTCGCTCATCCTTAAGGACTTAGAGTGAGCTTTTCCTTTTTACAACAGACTTCATTTCCCTCTCCTTCAGAAAGTTCTTGGCAGAACTGTGGCTTCTCCACCTCTGACCTCCCGGCCATGGGAGGCGAGCCGGTCTCCCTCGCTGGGGAACGGGCCGGTGGGGGCCCCCCGTGTATGGCGGCCACATTCCAGCCCCTCAGATCTCACGAGTCCTGGATCCCAGGGCCTGGACGGAGCCGCGGGAGGCTCTTGGCCAGGGCAGGTTGCTGAGGACAGAATGAAAAGCCACCGAAAGCAGTAGCAAAAGGGGAGGAGGACTTGGGGGCACTCAATAAGGGGCGGGGGAGCACCTGCCTCTCAGGAGTGACGTGCAAGTGACTCACTGATGTGCGCTGCGTTTCTGCTGGAAGCTAAAGGGAGCACTTTGCAACCAAGAGGAAATAGGAGGAGTACGTGTGACGGAGGAGCCACGGGCTGCAGAGGCCTCTGGGTTTGCCTCCGATCGCCGGCTATCACCCTCCTGCGCTGGGTGCCTGACGCCGCTTACTCGGCCTCTCTGCGCTGGTGCGCGGAAGTGCCGTCCCTCCCGCAGGGCTCATCAGGGAGGTGGGCGTGGCGAGCACCTACCTTCCTCTGACCCTCCTGAGGGTAAATCAGCTAATGACGCCAGGGAGCTGCCTTAGAGAAAGGTTCAAAATGAATGACAGTGACCGTGGTGGTGATGACGGTATCTGCTGACGTTTACTGAGCGCTTACTGAATGCCAGGCACTGTTCTTAGCTCTTTGCGTGTCTCCTGTTGTTTACTGTTCCCCGCAGCCCACTGGGGGGTATCTATTATTACCCCTCCTGTACGGGGTGGGAGGGGGCCGGTGCTGCATAGCCCCAGTGGAGGTTGGCTCAGAGATGCAGATGGGGCCCACAGAAGCTGGCGGTCAGAGCCCCCAGGTCGCGGGCCAGGCTCCCTGCTAGCATTTTCTACCCATCCTGGCGGGAGAGCGTAATGCCTGGGGACCCGGTGGCGATGTTGGCACGGAAGGGGGGGGAAACCTGCGTGGATTGAGCTGCACCCTGTCCCCTGTGCCGGCGCAGCCAGCCTGTCCCTGTGAAACGGCCGGGTTACTGCTGCTTCAGCCACTCGAGGCGGGAGCTGGCTCGTGTCCGGGGCCGGGCGAGTGAGAGTCAGGCTTGGGGCTGAAGGGTGTTCGAGCACCGAGTGCGTCTCTCGCTCCGGAGGACAGCGGGCTCACGGTGTCATTCTGAGATGTCCACTCAGGAAGGCTGAGCAGGGTCACCGCTGAGACCAAAAACGATTCTCTGGTCTCTTGCTGGTGTCACATCATGCAGATGTGACGTGCCGCGGAGTCTCCTTCCGTGTCTGTGACATCCTGACAGCATGACAGTGACGGCAACGATGGACACGGTCCGCCGACCCACGGGCCTCTGTTCTAAGACTCCATTTGTCCTCCGAGTCTGGGAGACAGATTAGCCGGGCACCATTTCTAGTTTCCCCGTGGGGAAGCGTTTTCGGGGGCCTGCAGCCGGCGACAGCGGCGGCTCCAGCTCGAGCGGCGGTGCGCCCACTCCCAGACCCCCTAGTTCTTTGAAATCTCTTCCTGGGGCCCCTGCCGCACGGCTCCCCGGAGGCCCAGGCTCGGAGGCACAGGGTCACAGCTGAGCGTCCGGCCCCAGGCCGCGAACTCCGGCGCCGCGGTTCTGTGTGCTCGCGGACACCCGATGACCATGGGGACGCGGAGTGACATGAAAGGAACATGCTTGGCCTTGACGGGGCCCTGCCCCCGGCTCGCTGGAGGCAGTTGAAAGGAAAGCTCCCGATAAGGAGACACTTTATCACGCCTCTTGACAGGCCCTGCTTCCTCCCCTCTGTGGCCCCAGCCTTAAACCCCTTCCAAGTCCCTGGCGTGGAGCCTCAGTCGCCCTGCGCGCTGGTGGGGCCGTTAGTGGGTGGGAGTGGGCCAGGGGTGAGTGGGTGCCAACCCTTTGAAACCATCCAGAGGGGCCCCCTGCGGCCCTTATCTTGGCCCGGTTGTCTCTGGGCCGGAAAAGGGAAGCAGAGAGAGGAAAGGCTTTCTCCTGCGGCTTTTGTGTTCGGTGCACATGAAACGAGGCCGGCCCGGAGTGTTTGTTGTTTGTTTTCCCACTTTTCAGCGCCGGGATGATGGATGACTCCCTTGGGGGGGTGGCAGGCCACACGGCATGCGACGCTCACACACGCTCGCAGCCGGCCGATGTGCAGTCGGCTCTGCAGCTCCCGGACCGGCCGAGCGCCGCGCCAGGTCTGAGCCGGTCCTCTGGCCCCAGGGCCGCCCCGTGGAGCACGGCCGTGCCAGGCTGCGGAGGGCTGTGAATGCATTCACTCCGGGGCCCTGGCAGCCAGTGGCCGTGTCTAGACAGGAAGATGTGTGTGACTGGATTCAAAGACAGGGCTGCAGCTCCTGCTGGGGTGAGCAGCAGCCTGGGGGCCAGGGAGGGGTGGGGGGAGCCCAGGCTGGCGGAATCAGGGGTGTTTGTGGCCCCATGGGGGGTACAGAGGCCCAGGAAGGGCAGGAGTGAGACAAGGATGGGCCGCGTAGAGAGGGGACCGGACCAGACCAGGACCCTGAGACTTTTCTCGGGGAGCAGCGCTGGGAGCCTGGCGTCAGAGGGAAGAGGGTGAGAAATGGGCGTTCGAAGGCTCCAGGGGACATTCGCATAAGCACACGTGCGTAGAAATCTGCACACCCACAGGCCGTGCCCAGGCCAGTTTGTACCGGTTCTCGGGAGCTGATGGTTCTGTTTTCAGGAATCCCACCATGTTTTACGACAGTCGGTGCTCATCTCCTGTCCCCTGTGGCCGCAGGGTGGGACTAGGGTATAGCGCTGTGTCCCTGGGCAGATCTTCCCGGCTCTGTGCTCCCTGACGTCAGGCCTGCGGCTTGACATCAGCCACCGTGGGGGCCTTCCCGCCCTGCAAATGGGCGAACGCGACCAGTCAGGCCTTTTCCCTTGGAGAGCTGGTTGTCAGACGCGAACCAGCCGCCGGCTGTACACCCCACAGGTGCGTGTGCACGTGAGCGCACGCGTGTGCGCACACACACATACACACACACACACAGAAGGAGGAAGATGGACGGACACACAAAATGAGGAAGACAGACACACAGGCAAGCAGCTGCTTGAACAGATGCCACTTTTTGTTTCAGGAAAATACATCAAACTTTCATACATTGGCTGATATTTTTTTTTTGTCGGCCCCCGTCTCTGCACGCAGGCCCCTTCCAGCCCCCAGGCGGGGCCGTGGCGCGTTCCCCTCTTGCGGTGAAGTCTGTGGCCCGGCTTCTCGGGCCCTTGAGCGGAGGTTTGCCCCGCCTCTCCTGTGTCTGGGCACCGGACCCGGTAGTTCTCGTAACTAGTCCCTTGATGACCTGCTGGCTGCCCTCGCCCCCGTCACCCAGGCTTGGTCGTGCTTTTCCCGCCCCCCGCACCTCCTGTGATCTACTTGGTACGTCAGTCAGTGTCCTGCAAACTGGGGTTCCCATGAATCCTGTGGTGCTTAATCAGCATTTTAGAAAGCACTTATATAATTCTTCTCTTGGCCCCTTTGTTTTGCTGTGTATTTATGTGCATCTTTGATTTTCTGACTGGTGATCCTGGTTTCCTACTTAGGGCAATGACATGAAGATTATTTGTCGATACATTCTATAAGTAAAAATTGGAGTTAATTTTAATTTTTTAAGGGTTTTTTTGTTTCTGAGAGAGAGAGAGAGAGAGAGAGAGAGAGAGGGAGGGAGGGAGACAGAGTGTGAGCAGGGGAGGGGCAGAGAGAGGGAGACACAGAATCCAAAGCAGGCTCCAGGCTCTGAACTGTCAGCACAAAGCCTGACATGGGACTTGAACCCATGAACTGTGAGATCATGACCTGAGCCTGAGTCATTTGTTTAATGGACTGAGCCCACCCCCCCCCCACCAGGCACCCCTGGAGTTAATTTAAAGAGAAAGATTCAGTAACCAGTAGTCCAGTAAAGCCTCAGGAACATGGTTGGAGAATGGCTGAGGTTTGGGGAACCCTGTTGTGGCCATTGTGGGTGTGCTACCCGCCCCCCCCCCACCCCGCCTTCCAGAGTAATAGGCACAGAATACCAGTGAGTGGTCAAGAGAATGGGCCTTGGAGCTAGCCCTGCCAAGGATGGAGCCCTGGCTTCTCTTTTCCTGGCTGTGTGACCTTAGGCAGATTGCCTACCCTCTCTGTGTCTCAGTTCTCTGTGTAAAACAGCAGCACCTACCTCACGAGGTTGGCGTGAGGATCGGGGGAGTCGATGGATACCCGCACGTAGAACGATGCCCACCATTTGGCAAGCACTCCAGACATTCTTAGCTGCCACCCTCGCAGTTGGCCTTGTTACAATTAATTATAGCGTCCCCCTGTGATACCAGTTTTCCCTAGCATGGCTTTCTTTTTTGGGGGGCCGGGGGATAGACAGGGCTCAACAAATATTTGTTGACTTGAATTTGAGATTTTTAGAAAGCTGCCAGGCCTGGCACCTTTCGACTAGGAAAAAGCAATTGGGAAACCAGACAGAAAGTAAGCAGCAATTTTATTTCTAGCAAGTCCATCGTCACTGCTGTGTGTGTCAGACAGCCGTCTCTTCCCCAGTGCCACCTCCCGCCCCCCGAATACCCTTCTAGACGCTCACTCAGATTGTGCGGACGGGGAGGGCAGGGAGCCTCCTGTATTTACCTGGGTGTCGCCACCCCATCTATTTCTGAGCAGCGGGATTGTTTGACTTGTAGATGGCCGTGTCTTTCCGATTCACTTTCAGTACTGGCTCTTTAGAGAAGTCAGGTTTTGGAGGGAAGAGTTCTGTAACGCAGACCTGTGCTCTGATCTGTGGCTCTGTTGTCCATACCTTGAGTTTTGTTTTGTTTTGTTGTTTAATTGAGGTTCATCTAAGCACGGCTGCCTTCTTCCCACTGAGAGGTGGTGGAGGGGAACCTTGAGGCATGGAAGATGCTGTTTCAGTTAGGCTTATAGACGCATCTAACAGGAATCCCAAGTCACAGTTCCCTACACACTCAGACGTTTATTCTCTTATGTGCAAAGTCTAGAAACACGTGAGTCAAAGCACTGGGAAGCCATCGGCAGCCCAGGCTCCTTGTCTCTTCCTGTTCCACTCAAGGTTGCCGCGTGGTCCAAAATGATTGCAGGAGCCGCCGCATCCCGTCTATGTTCCGAGCGGTGGAATTCCAAGGGAGAAAGGAGACAGGGCAAAAGTGGGGTTAGCGTCCTCTTAGGAACCTGTTTGCAAGTTCTCGTCACACTTCTGATTGCATCTCATGGACTCAAACCTGGTAACGTAGCCACATTGATCTGCAAAGGAGGCTGGGAAGCAGAGACTCTTAGCCAGGCTCATTGTCACCGGAGACAGTTGGGATCCTGTTGCTAAGGAAGGGAAAATGAGTAGCGGACAGAGGGCAGCGGTCTCTGGCCCAGCAGGTGACCTTGAAGAAGAAAGATACTGTCACACCATTTTTATATTATACAGTTTTAAGGTTTTGAGAGGCACGGAGCTTCATTTCTGATCTGATTTTCCATTGCCTGTGGTCCCGGGAGGTGAATGTCCGAGTTGTAGACGTGACAGGGCTTTGGGAGAAGCCCATGCAGGATGCCACCGGAGAGGAGGGCAGGAAGGGTCCCCCGTGATGGAGGCCCCTGGGGACCTTTGAGATGCTCTTTTGAGAACCTGTGTGCAAAAGTCAAACACCTCAGCCCTCCATCTTGCTCGCCCTGTCTGTCTTTTTCAGGGCTGAGTCCCCAGCGTCTAGAACTGTGTGAGGCACACTGTAGGCACTTTGTAGTTCGTAAAAGAATAAGTGAATCTGAGCCTTTTTTGCCTTATTTATAAAACCCGGACAAGTGTCTGTGTCCTTCAAGCCTTTGTACACAGAGCATGGCCCAAGGAGCCTTGGAGACAGATAGCAGGTGCCGGAGTCCTTTTAAAGTCAGCGCTCAAAATTCTGGGCAAGGTGCCGCTCTTACTTTTTAAAAAGTTCTTTTTTTCTTATAACTAAGGTCGCGTATGCTCCTTGTGGAATGTTTAGAGTATACAAAATTGCTCGTTAATTATAAGGTCCCTACCGTCTGCCAGGCTCTGGGTCCAGGTGAAAACTGAGGTATTCATTACAATGAGGAAACAGACGTTGAAGAGGTTAAATGATCAATAGGATCATTTCAGATTGTGATCAAGAGTTTTAAAGAGAAAAAGTAGGTAATAGGAGAGAGCACCTGGGGAGGGGGTCTCCTTTATGTTGGGGTAGTCAGGGGATTCCTCTCCAGGGAGGGTTCATTTAAGCTGACATTTGATATGACAATGACAATAAGGAACCAGGCAGGTGAGAATCTGAACATTCCAGAGAAAACAGCAAGTGCAAAGGCCCTGAGGCAGGAGAGCACAGATATTTGAAGAATGGTGAAGAAGCCTGTATGGCCGCCTATAGGGGCCGAGGGAAGGAGCCGTAAAAGATAAAGCTGGAGAGAGAAGGAGTCTGATCATGCAGGACTTTGCAGGGCATGGAATTTGAATTTAATTTTTTATGCACTGGGAAGCCATTGGTGGGTTTCAAAAAGAGGAATGATGTTACCTGATTTACAGAGATCTCTCTGGCTGCTTGTAGAGGCTATTTGGAATGGGGTGGGGGTGAGAGAGAGGCAGGGAGATAATCAGGGGGGTGGGTGCAGTGGTCTAGACCAGAGGTGGAGGTCGTGGGACCCCGGGAAGGTCCAGGAGAAGGTGAGAAGTGAATGGCTGTAGGTTCTGCTGGCTCGATGGACCAGGGTTGGGATTTCAGCCCAGGTTTCCCTGCAGGAAAAGCCTCCTCTCCGAAACGTCAACATGATTGAAGAGCGGCTCTCCGAGGGGCGATTGTGTCTCCCCGGGGATATTTGACGACGTCCTGAGACATTTCTGATCATCAGTCACAACTGGGCCGGGGTGGGGGGAGTCGCTTCCCGGCATCCAGTGGACAGAGGCCAAGGATGCTGTGAAACGTCCTACGAGGCACAGGGCGGCCCTGCCACCGGCAGTGATCCGGCCCCCACGCCAGGAGTCCGTGGTGGTCAACCTGCCAAGGCTGAGCCCTCCTGAGTCATTAGCTGTATTTTTTTAACCCCATATCTTAACTGAGTGATTATAATTCCAAATGTCCCCATCCGTCCCGAGAGGCCCCCGACTCTTCGCCACGGGGCTGCGCAGCTGTGCAGCGGGACGTGGCTCTCAGCCTGCCGTCCTTCCCCGGACAGGCCGTCTGGGCAGGGAGCGAACAAATGAATGAGCGCGGGAGCCGCCTCCCGAAGACGTGAGTCAGAGCCGATGGCCCCCAGGCCCCCATCGTGTTAGGAGCCAGGCCCCGTGCGGCCGCACACAAGAACGGGCTCCTTGTTCCTGCATGATGTGATTTGTTGATCTGCCAGAGGGCCCCGCCCTCCTCCCCGGTCACGGCCACGGCCGGCCGGCTCCCCGCCGTCTCGCCCTGCGCAGGGCCTGGGAGCCGTGCGGGGCCCTCCAAAAACCCACCCTTGGAAATGAAAGAACCTGGATCTTAAAAATCCCAAAATAAGAGTCTGGAAAGGTGCACCTCACGTCTGCCTTGCCCCTTGTCCCCCTCGTGGCAAAAGTGACTCAGAGTTCTTGGCCCGGGTCCAGAGAGACCTGCGCGGCCCTTGGGCCGGGGGCAGGGCTGGGATCCTGTCAGGGATGGTTCTTACCTTTTTGCATTTGTCTCCCCCGCCAACCGTCCTGGGGTTCTCTCGCTCAGCTTTCGGCCGCCTGAAAAAGGAGGGGCGGGGGCCGGAGCTCGTGCTGCGCCCGGATGTCCCTGGCTTTGGTGGAAGGTTTGCGTAGAGCTGAGCTACCGTTTCTTGGAGGAGATTTTATCAGAATGTTCTCGTTGGGGTGCCGTTGGGGCGGGCAAGGTGGACTTCACGCCCCAGCATTCTTGGGGTGTCCGCGTGCTGCCGTGTCGGGGACCACTACATAGATAGATAGATGGCCAGTCCTCACACCCACGAGCTGCCTTGGGTCCTCCGCTGCCCCCACAGCGGGGCTCAGTCTTTGTCCCCTTCCCCGCAGCCCGATAGATATCCTGCTCCTCAGTATCAGGCCAGTGCCCGGAACGAGAGACCCCTGGAGAAGTGTTTTTGAAGCACGCCGTCCCTTTCTGTTGGGCCTTTGGGTGAACGCACAGACGGCAGGGTCGGGGTGGGGGGCGGCGTTCCCCGGGCCTCGCTTTCCCCTCCCCACCTCCAGGAGGCTGCCAAGTCCCTGCACTTGCGACTCCGTCTCTGCCTGGGGTGATCCCTGAACGCTGCCTGGAGAAGAGATCGTAAACTTAATTTTCCAGCCCGGGTTTGTCTCTTCTCTGACTTCCAATGGACTTGGCCCGGAATAATATGTCTCTTTCACGGTGAGACACATTCCTGCTGGCTGGCTCGGAGGGTCGTGGATCTAGGCGGACTCGGAACGTGGGGATTCGCTTCCAGACATGAATAAGGCTCCTCTTTCAGGGTCACTGCAGGATGAGTCACCGGCAATATGTTGAGCCACATAGGAGCCTAAGGATCAATCTATTCATTTATTTACTCGGCAAATATTGACCCAATGTCTCCTCCATGCCAGGTACTGCTCAAGGTGCTGGGCACAGTGAGGGACAGACTTTCATCCCAGCGGAGGCCAGAGGTGGTGGGGGGCAGACGATAAGCAGAAGCACGAGGTGACATTTAGCACTTTCGGGAAGGAAACTGACAGGAAGCTGTAAGGGGGTGAGCGTCGGGTGAGGGTGGCTGGCCGCCGAGAGAAGGCCTTGAGTTTAGGCTCAGATCTGATGGATCGGGAAGACGTGGGAGACGGGTGTTCTAGGCCAAGGGAACAGCACGGGCGGAGGCCCTGAGGTGGGAGCAAACTCGGCCTGTTGAAGGACCATCACGGAGGTCCAGAGAGCTGGGCCCAAACCGGGGAGATGAGGCTGGTGACGTGGGCGGGTCGTGCAGGGTTTTGTGGGTGGTGACGAGGCCCTTGGATTTTATTCTAAACGTACCTGGGGATCATCACAGTGCAGGGCGGAGGGACACCTTCAAGATGGTCTCTTCCAAGAACCGGGACTAGAGAAGAGGACTTTACCAACAGTCACCAGCCGTCGGTGGGAGACTGAGAAACGCTGCTCCTTACTGAGTGCGTGCCGCGTGCGTCAGACGCAACTCCCCCGGTCCTTCCAACGGCTCAGCGAGGCGCGTCGTGCCCTTAGTCCCATTGACAGATGAAGAAACTGAGGCCCGGAGACCTCGGACTTCCCTTCCGTGACCGAGGGGGTGCCGGTGTGGGACGTGTGGCTCCAGGGCTTGCGGCGCTCAGGGTCACAGCAACCCCACTCGCGGCGTCACACAGAAAGACGACCTGAAAAGTATTTGCTTGGCTTCTTAAAAAAAAACAAACAAACAAACCAGAAAAACCCCCCAAACCAAAAAAATACAAAAAAAACCAAAAAGCCCCAGCGCTGACTCAAAGAAGGCTTGCGTATTGTGACCCAGGACCTCCAGACTCATCTCTTACATGACTCAGTCACCCCTTGGCCCGAGAGAGAGATGGCCAGGAAGGGGGATGCCGATGGGAGCCCCAGCGGAGCTGACGTTTCTGTCGAGTGGACCAGAGGCTGGGGGTGAGGGTGGAGGGGGGCGGGTGAGACCCGAGAAGGGAGAGCCGGTGTCTCTAGCCCCTGATGAGGGGAGGGGGCTTTGTGTCTTTGTTAGAAGACTGGGCGAAGGTGGGGGGGGGAGGGGGAGGGGGCGTGGCTCTTGGCGCTCATGTACCTCGCCTCTCATCTCTCTCGGGCTTCCTGGGGCTTCGCAGCGTGGACATGGTAATTGGAAACAAATTTAGCGTGTTTGGGGCCATCGGGCCTCTCTTCAGGCGGCGTGCTTGCCGTGCGGTAGATAGAGTCTGTTTTTAATTTCCAGTGATGTGAGAAATATAGAATGACTTAGTTCTTAATTTAGAATCCCGAGAGGCGCTGTCTTGTTTGGTTTTCGAGCCTGTGCAGAATGTCTGGTCCTCCCCCTCTGGCTCACCATGCGATTTCAAAACGTGGTCCCGTCGGTGGGTGTCCTTGGTTTGCCCGTCGGTCGCAGAGGTTTCCCCCCAGCCGAAGAGCTGTCCAGCGGGGGGTGGGGGGGGCGCCCAGCTTGGGTCAGAAAGGTAGACGTGGGGCTCCTTTGTCATCTAGCCCCGGAGGTGCCGTCGCCTCTGGTGGGAACAGGGCCAGTCCGGGTACCAGTTGCCCAAATATCCAAGTCCTCGCCATGCTGAGCAGGACGCGGTGGTCGCTCTGGGCCAGGACGATACTTTGAGCTGGAGAGGAGGCCTTGTGGGCAACATGACAGCTCTTTGTTGGGGGTGGGGGGTCCTGAGGACTTGCAGCCACTCAGACCCCTCCTGTCGGGCCCTCCCCCCTTCCAGCGTTGCTCCCACATAGAGCATCCCTGGCATGGTAGGCGCTGTAGGCGGCTCGGAGAACAAGACAGACAGGTCGCCGATGGTGGAGTGGGAGGGGGCGGCAAAAAGCAAAGAGATCTGTCGTGCGATGTCGGGCAGTGATAAGTGGCTGAGGTGGCGCGAAGCAGGGGGGGTGAGTGGAGGGCGGAGCGGGCGTGGGCACCGCACTGGGGTGGGCGGTTGGGGAAGGCGTCTCCGATGAGGGGTCCTCTGAGAACAGGTTTGAGCGAGGCGAGGCGCCAGCCCTGTGGATCTGGGGGGAACGTCCGAGCTCAGGGAACAGTACGTGTTGAGACCCCCCGAGGCAGGAGTGGGCCCAGCATGCGCCTGGCCTGTTGGGAGGCAAGGAGGCCGGTGTGGCTGGAGCAGAGGGAACAAGGCGGGTGGGCTGGAGCCGGTGCAGAGGGGACCCGATCGTCCGGGATCTCCTGAGTCACGGGAAAGACCTTGGCCTTTCGGTCTGAGTAAGAAGTTTGCTGTGGACGGGGAGCGGGGGATGGGTGGGGGGGGTGGAGCCGAGGGACGAGATCTCTAACTTAAAATTTCAAAGAGCGTTGGAGCTGGTATGTGGAGAGGACATGGTGGGGGGAGTGGAGGGAGGGCGAGGCTGGAAGCAGGAAGGAGGCGACGACCCCAGTCCAGGCGGGAGAAGCTGAGACCAGCGCGGTGGTAACAGGGCTGGGGAGGAGCGTTAGACCTTGGATGGGTGTTGAATGTTGAGTCACCAAGACTTGTCACTCGACTGGACGTGGCCTGTGGTTTGCTCCTCTCTCGGTCTGTAGGCCCCGTCCCCCGAACTCCAAGATACCCTGCTCATCCTTCCGCCTTCCTCTTCCTTTGCTGAAGGCTTTGACCTTGGACTCCTACCCCTGGGGTTCCAAGGGAGGGTCCTGGGTCTTTACTTTGCCTGCAGGGTGGGACTGTCTTCCTTGTGGCCTTTAAAGGAAAGGTCGAGATTCACAAAGAGAAAAGCGGGGAGGGGAGGTTCTCTTTCTTTGAAAGAATGTTTTGGCCTTATTTAAAAAAATTTTTTTTAATGTTTATTTGTTTTTGAGAAAGAGAGCATGAGTGGGGAAGGGGCAGAGAGAGAGGGAGACACAGAATCCAAAGCAGGCTCCAGGCTCTGAGCTGTCAGCACAGAGCCCGACGCAGGGCTCAAACCCACAGACTGTGAGATGGTGACCTGAGGCCCAACGGACTGAGCCCCCCAGCGCCCTGGCCTTGTCGTTTCACGTCAGACATTCAGAAAATAATTTTCCTGTGGGGCTACAACCATGGGCTCCTGGGACAACAGAGCTTCTTCCTGGGAATGGTCAGAACGCAGGGGACATTTTAAAAATAGGGTCTGATTCTAGTTTTATTTTAAATTTTATTTTGGTTACACACGCGCGCACACACACACACACACACACACACACATGCACACGCTCCCCACCTGCACACCTTCATGATACGAGTACATACATTCATTCTCATCGTTAATGGTGCATTTTGGAGACGGTTCTCTATCTGTATATGAAAAGCTTCCGTAGAGTTGCCCAGGTTGTGCACTGCACAATGCCAAGGGAAGCCCTTCATATTCATTTCTTTTTTTAAAACATTTTTTATAGTTTATTTTTAAATTCTTTTAAATTTTTAAAAAATGTTTATGTCTATTTTATTCTGAGAGACAGAGTATGAGCGGGGGAGGGGCAGAGGGACAGGGAGACACAGAATCGGAAGCAGGGTCCAGGCTCTGAGCTGTCAGCACAGAGCCTGACGTGGGGCTCAAACCCACAAACCGTGAGATCATAACCTGATCTGAAGTCGGACGCTTAACCGACTGAGCCACCCAGGCGCCCCTGTAGTTTATTTATTTTTGACACAGAGAGAGACAGAGCGTGAGCAGGGGAGGGGCAGAGAGAGAGGGAGACCAGAATCTGAAGCAAGCTCCAGGCTCTGAGCCATCAGCACAGAGCCTGACCCGGGACTTGAACTCCCGAACCGCGAGATCATGACCTGAGCGTCGGACGCTTCACCAATTGAGCCACCCGGGCGGCCCCTAGGATCCTCATTCTTAACTGTGACAGCCTTACACTGCACAATGCATCACCACCAACGTAACTGTCATTCTTTTGATGGGCCTGTCTTTTGCTATTTTGAAGAGCGCTGCGTTGAGTAACCGTGGGGTTCGTTTTTCCTCCGCACCTGCCGCGGTATCCTTTGGGCCTCCCGCTCACTAGCAGGAGAATTACATCCTGACTTGGGAAGGTGGCTGCAGAGTGGTCTGCGCGGGTTGGGGCGCCCGATTTCTGCAGGCTCTGGTCTTTGGTTCATGTGCCTCAGCCGGGTCGGTACCCAGACATCTGTTGCGTTGGGCCTCGTGGAGCAGATGAGGGGGGTCAGACCTGAACCCCGGTCCCTGCGCTGCTGCTTGCCTGCTGGGAGGGGG